>PVKE010023566.1:0-24534 GCA_004027555.1 Craseonycteris thonglongyai | reverse complement strand
ATGCATGCGTGATGTGATGTGGAGTTGTACATCAGGAAACTATCTAATTGTTACCAACCAATGTCACCCCATTAAATTTAACAATAAAATATAATAATATTAAAAAAAAAGAAAAGAAAAGAAAGGTGTCAATCTGAAATAATATTGTCTTTTCTTTCTTTCTTTTTTATTTTAGATTTATTTTATTGTTTTGAGAGAAGGTGAGACAGAGAGAGATAGAGCGAAGGGGGAGGGCCCAGAGCAGTCTCCATAGTTGTACGTCAATAATTCTGACATGGTTTCAATCCACACAGGTGGATGGGAGGCCATGTAGCAGGAACCGAACTAGTGGCTTCCCACATGGGAGGCGAGAACCTCCCATGGAAGGAATTGCTTTGCCACTGAGCCATCCTGGCAGTTACCAGTTGCACTGCAATTTAGCATATGGATTTGCACCGGCAAGGAATTGAACCCTGGACCTTGGGATTGCAGGGCAAGTGCTCAACTGCTGAGTTATTCCAGCATCCTTGAAAAAATATTTTCTTAGAGGTTTGATTTGGAATATAAAACTAGAAAACAATAACAACAAAACTCATTCATTTATTGAATGACTAATATAATACAGGCATTCTGAGTATATTGCATTCAATACAAAAATTTAATAGTGCAATACTGATATATCCCCATTTTATAGCTGAGGGAACTAAGGTTTAATGAGATTTTGTAATTTGCTGAGATTTAAGAGAGCCGGAATTCCAAACTTATATCCGATTGACTCTAATCCCCAGATGGCTTTCTCTGTGATTAGAATTTAAAAAAAAAGAAAAGAAAAAAAAGGTTATATCTTGTTTAGTTAGACTGGAATAAGAAAAAAAAAGGGAGGGGGTAGGGGCAGTACAAAAGGGCTGTAGATACTGAGCAAATAAGATTGGTAAAGCAGAAGAAAGGATAAAGAACTAAGAGATTTTCTTGGCTCACTCTGAGGTCTCCATCTATTTTCACAGATTTTTTTTGCACATCAAAATTCTTTTAAGTTTACTTTTGTGTGTGCAGGAGAATCTATAATTATGGAATTTATCCCATCTTAGTTAAATTTAGAATGGCTTAATGGATCTCTCTCTCTCTGAAGCCTATCGCATTATACCTAAGGTCATCACAATATTAATGGCTTCTAAAAAAGGAACCTGTCTGAGATTACTAATAAGCACTATGTTGTATGCATAGTTTATGCCAGTCACTTAAAATTTATAATATATGTTGCTAAAACATTTATTCAGTATTGATAGCTTATTTTATGCCATTTCTAGTTGGTATTATAAATATATTAAACTGCATATACCTTTTTTTATCAACATTCATTTAATGTCAATACTTTCTAAAACTCTTATGGAATAATAATAATCACCTCTTGCTCAAAATCACTTATAATCCCTCTTAAGAGAGCAGCTGATTCATCACAGGCAATATGTTAATACATCGGAATTACTGTATAACATATGCTGAGAAGAAAAGGAAAAACTTCCTGTCCCAGAAATTAAAATTATGACTTTTATTAATTGATTGGACATGACTTCTATCCTTTGGTACCTATTGGGTGAGTTATCCAATGAACTGGCTTGTGTTATCTGAATCCTTGGGTCTTCTTTCTGTCTGTTCTTTTGATGACCACACTAATGCTACAAAGACAAACAGACTAACAATCATTTTTTTTCCCAAATGGTAGATACTTGGGTGAGAGTTAATAATGGGACAAAGATAAATGATTTGGAATGTGTTTATTAAGTTATCCAAAAACTTTGTTAGAAGACTGATTATAAGCAACAGATGGCTAGGTATTTATGATATAAAGGAGAAGAGGCTTTGCTGACAATGCTTGAGGAGATCACAGTTAAGATAGACCTAAAATGAAAATGAAGTACTATTCCTGGTGGCTGAGACATGAAAACAACCAAAGTGTCCTTCGATAGATGATTAGATAAAAAAATATATATATAGTCCCTATTCACAGTGGAATACTAGTTGATCATAAGAAAAGATGAAATACTGCCATTTGTGACAACATGATGAATCTTGAGATTATCATGCTATGTGAAACAAGTCAGAAAAAGACGAGAACCATATGACTTCACTCATATGTGGGATATAAAACTGAATGCAACAAATCAACAAGACAAACAAAGAAACAAACTCATAGACACAGACAACAGTTTAGTGATTACTAGAGGGTAAGGGGGGAGGGGATGATAGAGGACGAGGCTCAAATATATGGTGATAGAAGGAGAACTGACTCTGTATGGTAAACACATAATGCAATATATAGAGGATATGTTATAGAAATATACACTTAAAACCTATATAATTTTACTAACCAATGTTATCCCAATAAATTTAATAAGTGAAAAAATGAAGCAGTGCTTAGTATCATGGTTATACAGATATATACATGTAATTACTAAGAACTTTTGGAGCATAGATAAAAAAGGGACTAAATTTCTTCAAGGAAGTAAAGGTGGGATTCAGAAAAGAGATGATAATTAAGCTCTTAAAAAAAAAAAGAAAATACCCAGGTTTGTTCAAGAATGGCAACTCTTGAGGACAGTTAAAACAGAGAGGATAGGAAAATTAATTATTAGACATACAACTAGAGAGTTAGGCTGGTGCCAGAAAGCAAATAGTTTTGTGTGCTCCACTAAGCATTTTCTCCTACTGTCAAGGGAGTGAAATTCACAGTTGTAAAGTATGTAACTAACATATCTAGAGCTCTGTGTTTATGTTTATCATAACATGGAGAATAATGTATTGGAGGGAGGACAGATCAAATGCAATAATGAGGTAAGAAATGATAGGGCATAAATGAATTGTATTCCACAGATGTATATGATATAGATATATTTTGATCCAATTTATGCTCTTTAATAAAGAGTCACAAAAACATTACTTTGGAAATACAAATAAAATCAATTTCAGTTAATGGGTCAGGAAAGATAAGGTTTTGTTATGTTTTGTCTGAACAATTCTCATTGCTTTTTATAATGTTGGTAACAATAACAGAAATGGGAAAGATAGAATATAGGATATTCATGTTATAGGAGAGCCTACCTATGCTAGGAGATGTTAGATTTTTTATGGCTAAGATGATGACTTTTTTTTGTCACGATCCTGCCCAAACACTAATCCAGTTTAGATGAATTGCATCCCAAACTGTATGTTAAATGTTGAAGCTGTAGTGAAATAATTAACTATGTGACCATTTATCATATCATGCTTTAATGTCAAAGGGACAATATGAGCAATGAGTATTCATCAGTGTTCTAATTGTAACTGAACATGGATACCCCTATTTGTTATTATTGTTTTTAAAGAGCATTTTGACACCATCCACAATAATTTTCATGTTAATGCTTTCTGCACTGGGATCAGGCTGACACTCAGAGCCCAAGCAATACAGAGAATTCAACTACTTTTGTCATCAAAGGTAAAGGGCATATGGAGCTCCATCCAACCTGCCATAAATACAGGACAGGCTTTCTCAACCTCAGTATGATTAAAATTTTGACACTGATAATTCTTTGCTTGAAGTGGTGTCCTGTGCATTATAGAATGTTTAGCAGCACCTCTAGCCTCTATCCACAACAGGTCTGTAGCACTTACCTATCTAGAGTCGTGAAAACCAAAAATGTCTCCAGACATTGCTCAGTATTGCCACTGAGATAAGGTCATGTTAAGATATCTCTTGACTTGAAAGTTACACCAAAGAAGTAACCCACCATGTGTTCTACCACTAATTATTAAAATTTCAAAATGAACACTTGCAAACTAAATTATAGAAAACCCCCTAAAGTAATATTAGCCAGAATGAAATCATTAATACGGGAAGATGTGGGAACATATTTTGGCTTTTTGCCCATCACAGAAGGTATCTGGTAAACCCTAGTTTTTCTGTTTGTCTGAATCACTGGCACAATTGACTTTGCTATCTTGCTAGAGAAGCTACAAATATGTCTTTATCCATAGATTATTTGCTCATTAAGCATATCCTGTGTTTTCACATTCAAATGGATTTTTACAAAGACTAAACTCAGATTAATGTTCATCTTCTATCTCCTCTAATTTTTCCACCTACACATTGGTACTCATAAATTTGGTTTCTCTTTATCTGGCAGGAGGAAAAGTTAACATTTGAGAGCCTATACATGTATAGACTCTCTTCTGAGAACTTCATGATTTGAATTTAGAAAAAGCTATAACATATCAATTGCCTTTTTTTAAAGTGAAGAGTGTTTCACTGAAATTAAAAATCAGTTGTCCTATGTACTCAGTATACTTGATTCTGGCCATAAAAGAAAGGGCGGGAGGGAAACCTGAAAAGTAGGGGACAAGGAGTGGACAATATGTCATAGTGGAAACAGCAGTTTTCAGGCCCTAAATCTACCGATTTCCAGCTGAGCTTCTGGCTAAGTTACTCAAACTTTCTGGGCCTCCATTTCTTCGAAAGAGGGTGCTATTATCTACTTCAGATTTGATTTAGTGATTAACTCGATAGTATTATAAAAATGATCGAAACTTATCAGTAACTTCTACATGCCAAACATGTTCTCCAAATGAACTGTATGCCTTATCTTAGTTAATAGTAATGACAATCCAATGAGACAGGTATTATTATCATTGATGTTTTATAGAAAAACAAATAGAAGAAAAGAGAGGTTACACATCACAAGCCATGAAACTGAGATGTAAATTTGGTCATTATGACTCTAATAAAGTAACTCTTTAAGTTATATTGGGCTTTCATTAAGGACCTAAAAATGTTTTATACTTTTTTGGTTGGCAATACACAATAGTTCTCTGCCTTCAACTTAATATGTGAAGAGAAATGACAATCAACTTATCTCAGTGTATAAAGATACTCAGGGATAATGAGTCCAGGCCTGCTAATAAACATATAGGCCAAAATCACCATCTCTTTATACCCACTTCAGCTGTGCAATGTCTGGTGATTCTTTCCTTTCTGACCATCTACTTTGCACACTGCTTTAGTGCAGTTCTCCCTAAGTTGTACTCAACTCCAGTCAAGTTTACAGATTGCTGCCAGAGATTTCTAAAACAGAAATATGATCATGCTAATTCTATGTTTAAATGTCCTTCAAGAGTTTCCTTTGGCATCTAGGATAAGTCTAAATGCCTCTTTTTATTTAACAATACCTAGTTAATTTGAAGATTCACATATAGATATACATATACTTAAACCCAGTAATTTCACACTCAAATATATAGCCTAGACCTAGACAAACCCCTGTACATATTTATAAGGAGACACTTACAAAATGTTTGATGTAACATTGTTTGTAATAGAAAAATGGTTAAACAACCTAAATGACATTTTTATAGGAATAAATAGAATAATTACTGTGTATTTAGATAATTGAGTACTACACAGCATTTTAAACAAATGTGTTGCAATGATAGAATATAGACTATTTTCCAAAATCTAAAACAATAACAACAAAAATAAAAATTTATACAGCATAATACATATAATTGCATAGCATCTACAAATAGAAAAAATAATAATATATATTGTTTAGGGTTACATATGTACAGCAAAATTTGGGATAATTATTAGCTGTAGTGATAAAGGAGAAGGAGATAAAAGAATGATACACACAGGGGACTTTAATTTTTAATCTGGGTGTCAGGTACATAATGTTTATTATATTTTAGGTCTTTTGCATGCTCTAAATATTTAATAAAACTATTTTCTCCAAAAATGAATAAGAATAAGCATGTCAGAAAAGGCCCATTATACATTGATTCTTGCATATCTTTCCAGTATTATTTATTGACAATCTACTGATGCTAACTCTCCAGTCATAACTATCCAGCTTCCTGACTACTCTCTCTTTTCTGTGTGCCCTACATAAGGCCACCTGCTTTTCCATTCACCTTACTGCTACTGCTTTTTAAAACTCAGCTCAGAGTTCATCTTTTTTTAAAAGTTAATGACTGTGTTCTGAATTCCTATAGCACCATTTCTACCTCTATGTGAGTTCTTAAAACAACAGCCATTCACTCCTTTCTCAAATTGCATAACCAATGGAGACTGGCAAGGGGGATCTGCTCATTATAGGCATTGAGAATCCCTGGTGAGAGAGGCTGCCACTGTACCTGTGCCCTCACAATCACTGTGCCAGGAAGATAGGAACATGGTAGATCATGGCCAGGCTTTTAGAACTTCTAACCAGAAGTGACCCAAATCACTTCTACTCACATTTCATTGACTGAAGTCACTCAGATGACCTCTGCTAACTTCAAAGGGGCTGGGGAAATACAAGCCTTACATTATGGATAAAAGATAAGAACGAATATATGTGAAATATGCGAACAGTCCTCACAACCACAACACAATGGCATTTTTTCATGTTGTATTATGATGAGTTATTTACTCCTCCTGTGCAGACATCTCATCTTAATCATCTTGGTATGTCTATAATCTATGTAGACACACTCAAAAGAATATTTGTTGCCCTGATAAATGAATAGGACCTCACTAAGTTGTGCTACTTCCATGTTGGTCATGCAGAGAGCAATATTTGTGAGTGGACATTAGCATTTCATTATTGGCTCATTTTCTGAACATATCCTGTTTGCTTGACTGCACAGTTATCAACTATAAACTTACAGAGCAGACCATAATTAGTTTAGTCTTCCCACAGAGGAAGGGGAATCTCAGCACCTACTCACTTTTATGTACCTGCCAGATATTTGTTGGAAAGTGATAAATCAGGCTAGTTTGTTGGAGGGATTTGTCTATGATCTGAGGATAGGGGCACCATTTTCTTCAGTTTTCTTGGCATAGACATTCACTGTAAAACTCTACACCTCACAAGGTTTTTCTAAGATGATTGCTCCTTCAAAATCATAAGAATCGATTTCTTCTTGAAAACAGTTTACCTATTATCCAAAAAGTAATATTAATAGAAATTTAATTTAATTTTCAAAGTCATTTTTTTGTATGCTTTTCTTATACAATCTTTTAACAAATATTATTTTACTATGTTGAGAGATGGGAAGGAATGAATGCATCATGTATGTCCTTTTGCATTGCACTATTATAACATTCTAAGGAATTTCTGAAACTTGGACTAAGCCCTTGTTACCCCCAGATAACTGATCTGTTGTGATATCTTATTAAAAATAAATAACAAGCATCCATTTGTGTCTTCTATGGAAGGTAACATTTGCCATCCATGTTTATGAAAGCACAACACAGTTGTACCCTAAACTCTTTCAGCATTTCCACACATTTTAGCCTAGCCCCGTTACTCTAGCAGCAAATCGTGTTAGCTACACACCTTAAAAACAGATTCAGGATGATTCTCGTAGTCTCGGGTGCACCCCCTTGTGGTTCAAGCCATCATCTTCAGGACTATTCCAACAGTCTGTTGTGTTGTCGCCATAGACTGTTATTGAATGATTCTTTTAAAAAGCAGCTCAGTAAGATTACAATCACATCAGTCCTGGCCTTAAAATCCCGCCCTTCTCAGAATGAAAAATAATCCTTAGCATGGCACGCAGGGACCTACATTATTTTCCCCACCTGCCACCTCCCTGCCTCCACTCATTCTTATTTTCCATTTAGTGTAACTTTTATGCTCTTGTCCTAGGAACTTTGTACCTATGTTTTCCATACCTAGGATACTGCTGCCTGCAGTTATCAAATGATTAGTTCCTTCTCTTCCGACACATCTTTGCTGAAAATCCACATTTTCCGAGGGGACTCCACACATAATGGTATCTGAAATTGAAATGTGACATTCTTTATCAATTTACCCAGGTTTCTCTTGATTTCTAGCATTTATTATCATCTGATATGCTATTACACAGTTGGTATATATATATATATATATACACATACATATACATATGTAAGTATAAAATAAATAAAATTATTTGCTGACTCTCACTAAAATAAGTTACATAAACGGGGAAGGTTTTAGTTTTGTTCACCAGTACCAAGAAAACCATCAAGGAGAGTGTAAATATTCAGAAAATATTTGTTGAATGAACAAACCAGTGGCTGAATAAACTTTTATAGAGTAGATGGGTCAGGACTTTATATTCTCAGGGTACTTTTCTGGTCCTTTTTATCAGCAGTCCCCAACCTTATTGGCACCAGGGACCAGTTTCTGGAAGACAATTTTTGCACAGACCAGGGGTGTCGGGGGGCCCATGGGGGGTGGGGGTGCTTTTGGGATGATTCAAGTACCTTACATTTATCGTACACTCTATTTCTATTATTATTCCATTGTAATTTACGATGAAATAATTGTGCCACCAATCTAATGCTGCTGCTGATGTGACAAGAGGAGGAGCTCAGGGAGTCATGTGAGTGATGGCGAGATGCTGTCGGTACAGATGGAGCTTCGCTCCCTTGCCTACCGCTCACCTCCTGCTATGCAGTACCTGCCTGTGGCCTGGGAATTGGGGACCCCTGCTTTATATGGCTCCTTTTTGTCCTAATATCATAGTGGCAGTTATATCAGGGGTTGAAGCTGAAGATGTATCATGGATCTATTACTAATTTCATCAGCAGGCCTGCCCTAATAGAGTACCCCTTATTCACAGGCTATCAGTAGCCTTCCACCCTCCCTCCTTTTCTCCCTCCCTTCCTCCTAACCCCTTCAGTCCCTTCTTTTCTAAACATTCACAGTGAAAATTAAAATTCATGTGATTTTTCTGGTCAGTATGACAAAGGCCACCTTCTGGGGAGCGTCCCTTTGTACTTAGCACTGCAGCGTTCTGAGTTTCCATAGTACAGCCATGGGTAGGAGCCTACAATGCTACCGCCTCAGCACTGCGAGATGATTTACAGCCCACACAGTTCATCAGTGTGTGTGACACTGAAGGAAACCGGTGAGTCCAGCTTTGGTTTAGCTTAAAACCTTGATCAAACAGGAGAGAGCTATCAGACAGCAAACACATAAAGGAGGAACACATAGAACGAGAGCTGTGGCTGGGACACGTTGCATTCTGAGATGGCACTTAGGAATTCAGCAAGATGGAATGTCTTGGGGAAGACCCCTAGATTTTGAGTTCTAAAGCTTTTCATCTGCTTCCTTAGGAAAGCACCAGGTCCACCCCAGTCAGCATTATCAGCAGCTTGACTACAAGCCTGGTGGTGACAGAAATGCAAGTTGGCAAACTGAAGCCTCTGGTCTTCGGTCAGAGCACGAATCCTGTTGAATGATCAGGGTCTGTGGCATGCGGTGGTGGTTATAGGATGCAGCTTCCCACCATGAGCTGCTACCTCAGCATTCTAGCAGGCAGGACTGCCGTAATCACTTAGCTCTATCTGATTTCCCTTGAGCAGATCTCATCTCCTCAAATGTTCTGCTCTCTAGGAGGCCAACTCCCTGCCCTGGGAGATGAGGCTACTGGGGACCAGTTTTAGGCAGTTTAATCCTTCTATCTCTGTTTAGGTACTTTTCGTACTTATTTTCTCTCATCAGTTAATTAGCTGGCAGTAATTAGGAGGCTTATCTGGCTGTTCATATTGAGAAACATTCCATAATGGCATCTTATCATAAAACATGTGTTGTTGAGCCTGTGCTTTATGGTACCCTAGTCTCTAAACATACTGAGATTATCTCCATTCTGTTTTTAATCCTCTAATCTCTGGATCTTTTTAAATATAATTTTTTTTATTTTTCAATTAAAGCTGACATATGATATTAAAACATTAATTGCAGGTATATAACATAGTGACTAGACATTTATATAATGTAGGAAGTGATCACCCCAAGAAATTTGGTACCCATCTGACAACCATACATATTTGTAGTTTTTATAGCATTATTGACTGTATTTCCTATACTCTATGTTACATTCCCATGGCTATTTTGTAACTACCAATTTGTATTTATCAATCCTTTTACCCAAGCTCCGTCCCATCTGGCAACCATCAAAATCTGTTTTGTATCTATGAGTATTTTTCTGTTTTTTTTGGTTTGTTTGTTTGTTTTTTGTTGTTATTTAGATTTCAGTGTAAGTAAAATCATATGGTAGTTGTCTTTCTGTCTGACTTATTAATTTAACACAGTACCCTCTAGGTCTATCCATGTTGTTGCAAATGGCACGTTTTATTCTTTTTATGGCTGAGTAATTGTCCATTGTATACATTTACCACTTCTTTATGCATTTATCTCTTGATAGACACTTACATTGCTTCCATATCTTGGCTATTGTAAATAATGCTGCAATGAACATATGAATACATACTTCTTTTCAAACTAGTGTTTTGAATTTCTTTCGATAAATACCCAGAAGTGAAATTACTGGGTACTTCTTTGTCTATTGTTATAGCCTTTGTTTTAAAGTCTACTTTGTCTAGTATAAGTATTGCTACTACAGTTTTTTTTGTTATTATTGTTTGGTTCCATTTTTTTTTTTTTAAGATTTATTTTATTTATTTTTTTGACAGATAGAGACTGAGACAGAGAGAGACAGAGAAAAGGGGAGGGCCCAGAGCAATCTCCATAATTGTACCTCATCAGTTTTCAACATGATTTTGTTTCACACAGGTGGGTAGGGGCCACTTGGAGGGTGGGAGGAGATGTGCTGGGGGCCTCTCGTATGGGAGGCGCACTCCCTCGAGCCAGGGGCCGAACTGGGGGGTAAGAACTGAACTGGGGGCCTCTGGCATAGGAAGCACACCCCAGCTCAGCCTACAGGTCCATATGGGCCGGGGCCAGGATTCAATTCTCAGTCCCTGGGGCTGCAAAGTGAGCACTTAACCCGTTGAGCTATTCTGGCTTCCCCTGGTTCCATTTTTTTTTCTAATTGTTAAATTTATTGGGGTGACATTGATTGGTAACAATTAGATAGTTTCCGGATGTACAAGTCCACATCACATCACCATCGCATTATGTGCCCACCACCCAGAATCAGCTCCCCCTTTATCACCATATATCCGGTGTCCACTCCCGTTTCCCCCACAACTCTCCCTCCCCCCATCTCCCCCTTCTCCAGGTAACCACCAAACTATTGAGTGTTTCCATAATGCTGGTGCCCTCTCCCTCCTCCCCTTCCCTCAGGCAATCACCCAGCTAGCTCTTTACTTTCAGTCTGTGTTTGTCTTTTAATCTGAAGTGATTATCTTGTAGGTAGCGTATGTAAGGGTCTTGTTTCTTATCCATCAGCTACCCTATGTCTTTTGATGGCAACATTTAATCCATTTACATTTAAAGTAATTGTTGATAGATATGTAGTTGCCATTTAATTATTGATATTTTTTATGTTTTCTTCTTTATAAAGAAGTCTCTTTAATATTTCTTGTAATATTGGTTTGGTGATCATGCATTCTTTTAGCTTTTTCTTGTCGGGGAAGCTCTTTATCTGTCCTTTGATTCTAAATGATAACTTAGCTGGGTAGAATAATCTTGGTTGTAGGCCCTCACTTTTCGAAACTTTGACTATTTCCTGACAATCTCTTCTGCCTTGCAAAGTTTCTGTTGAGAAATTAGCTGACAGTCTTGTGGGAATTCCCTTGTAGATAACTGTTTTTCTCTTGCTGCTTTTAAGATTTTCTCTTTCTCTTTAACCTTTGGCATTTTAATAATGATGTATATTGGTGTAGGCCTCTTTGGGTTCATCTTGTTTAGGACTCTATGAAATTTCTGGGCTTGAATGTTTAGTTGCTTTGCAAGTTTAGGGAAGGTTTTCCGTCATTAGTTCCTTAAATAGATTTTTTAATTTCTTGCTCTCTCTCTTGTTCTTCTGGTACCATTATGATGTAAATGTTGATATACCTGATGTTGTCCCAGAGGCCTCTTAAATTATGCTCAGTTTTTGGGGGTTCTTTTTTATTTTATTTATTTATTGTTTATTTTTATTTTTTAAAGGATTTTTTTTTCTTGTTTTTTCTTGTTTTTGACAGAGAGAGAGAGAGATACAAAGACAGAGATAGAGAGAAGGGGGAGGGCCCAGAACAGTCTCCATAGTTACACATCATTGGTTTTTCCACATAGTTTCATTCCACAGGTGGGCGGGGCTGCACAGGGCTGGAACTGGGCCAGGGTCTCACCCTGGTGAGAACTGAACTGGGGGCACTCCCCAGTTCAGCATATGGGTCCGCACAGGCTGGGGCCGGGATTCAATCCTGGTCCCCAGGGCTACAAAGTGAGCGCTTAACCCACTGAGCCATCCCGGCTTCCCCTATTTTTGTTTTTCTGATTGGGTGTTTTCTGTTAGTCTTCCAAATTGCTGATTCGATCCTCTGCTTCACTTAATCTATTATTGATTCCCTCTAATGTATTCTTTATTTCAGTTATTGTCTTCTTCATTTCATACTCGTTCTGAGGCAGGATAGATGGCTTAGGTTATTGACCCCCATCCCCACCCCACTCCAGGATACCAAACAAGGCACCTCCCTTAAAGGAATTAAAACATGGAACCACACCCGACACCTGTGGCTAGAGATAGTTTTATCTGCCAAGGCCAGTATCTATGACTGGGGCCTGACCTTTAGCTAATTTTAATTTTATTATAATCTCATTTAAATGGCAGTTATTGTGACTCCCATCATGCACCTGACATCATGACAGTTCTGGAAGAACCCAATAAGGACAGAAAGGAGGGAAACTGAGATCCCACCCCTAGACAGGAGGAGACAGAGTGACATCTCTAAAGTCCTGTCCCTAAGTGAGATAAAACCTTAATCACAATCTTCTCAGGGCTACCTGATCTCTGACTTCACTTGTACTTTTTTTTCTCAAGTGTGATTTTTGCTTTAATAAATTCCCCATTGTTTTCTATATTTGTCTTTAAATTCTTTCTTGTACAGAGACAAGAACCTGGTTTCTATTCTGGGTTGAATCTACTTCAGGACATCCCCCAAGAGCCTCCATTATTAGTTTTTGGTTTTTAAAAATATTTTCTGTCTCCATTTTTATGTTTTCTGTCTCTTTGTTGAAGTTCTCATTGAGATAATAGAGCATCCTTTTAACCAGTGTTGTGAACTCTGCATGTGATAGATTGCTTGTCTCCATTTTGTTCAGTTCTTTTTATGGAGCTTTGTTTTGTTCTTTCATTTAGGACATAGTTGTTTGTCTCCCCATTTTGGCTGCCTTTCTGTGTTTGTTGCTCTGTATATAGCTAGTGCTGTTATGTCTCCCAGTCTTAGTAGAGTGGCTTCTTGTAGTAATTGTCATGTTGGTGCCCATTGGAGCAGTCTTCCTGGCCACCTGAGCTGGGGGCTTCAGGTGTGTCTCTTGTGTGGGTTCTGTGTGCCTTCCTGTTGTCACTGAGCCTTGATTGCTGTTGCACATCACTGGGAGGGATTGGTTGTGAAGACTGGCCGTGACGACAGTGGAGGAGCTGTTGTGCAGAGACTGACCTTATGCGGCAGGATTCACATTAGCAGGGTTCTGATGCCTTCTTAGCCTGCCCTGTGGGTGTGTCTTACGTGTAGTGAGGTACTGTTGTGGTGCGCTCTGAAGTCAGCCACTGGGTATATTGGTTCTGAGGCCTCTTGGGAGGGGCTCTGTTTTCAAGCCCAAAGAAACTGCTGCCTGGCAAGCTAAGCTGTGACTTGGGGCAGGCTTCCACTAATGCCAGGTGTGGGGCAGCTTAGCAAGACATAGGGGGCATGAGGAGGCCAGATGCTGCTTGTCTGAGGTTTGTGAACCTTTTCTAGATTTTAGAAAAGTACAAAACAGACTACTTGTATGTAAAAGCCACTAAATGTGGCTTGGGTGGACCTACAAGTTGGGTGGGTCATAGTCTCAGGGAATTGCCAGGATGGGGTGAACATTGTTCATCAGGTTGATGGAAACTCAGAGATGGCCGCTGTCTGCATGTGCAGGTTGGATGGGTGGAAGGCTCAACAAAGGAACCATGGCTTCTGCCAGTACTTGTATCTGGGGGAAAGCTGCCCCTCCAGCCCTTAACTAGAAGCCAGACAATTCATTTCCTCCCTATGTATCCCTGGCACCTTATGAGCTGCTGCCCCAGAGCTTGAGCTGAGAGTCAGTGAGTCTGTTAGTGAGTTAAGTCCATGAGTGGGTCCTTTAAGAGGAAAGCCTGGGACTCCAACAGCCCTTCATCTCATTCAGCTACAATCTCCGCTGGTTTTCACAGCCAGAAATTGTGGAGACTTCTCTTCCCAGCACTGGAACCCTGGGCTGGGAAACCTGGTGTGAGGTTGGGACCCTTTGCTGCTCAGGGGAAACCTCAGCTGCTGAGATATCCCTCCCAATTTTTAAAGGTCATACTCTAGTGTGGGGCCAGCCCATTCCACGTCTGTGCCCCTCCTACCAGTCCCATGTGGCTTCTGCTGTATGTCCTTAGTTATAAGACTTCTGTTTAGTTAGACTAAAGGTGATTCTCAATAATGGTTGTTCTGTTGTTTAGTTGTTATTTTGAGGTGGTCATGAGAGGAGGCTAGGCACAGCTTTAACAACTCTGCCATCTGGACTGTAAGCCTCCGATCTCTGGATCTTTATGTTTTCACTGAGTGCATGGAAGTATAAAGGTCATGAGGTGTGAGGCCCTCCTCTTAGAACTCTATAGTTAGTGGCTCATTTTTCTCTGATAATACCTCTATGGTAGACATTCTATCATCATTTGGCAAATGGGAGAACTGAGCACCCAGAGCTGAAGCAATCTCCACGTGGTTCCACAGTGAGTTTTAAGTCCATATATTGAGCTGCTTAGTTCTAACCTTAGTCCCTTCTCTGCTATTTTACTGGTATTTTATTACTTTTCCACATAAAACTTCGTATATTTTTAATTATAACTCTTTCCCCTGTTTTTAAGAATAAGTTTTCCACAAATTCCACCATAATCATGATTCTTGTCTTGAACTTTCCATTAAAATTTGGTTTTGTGAACTTACATATCGATACCCAGATTCAGAAAGGAAAATATTTTATTTTTTCAATATGAGAATATTCTGTTTCCTTTGGCTTAGTTTTAAGACATGTAACTATAGAGAGATTATGAAGAGTCATTTTCTTCAATGTGGAGTCGCCGGTATGACAGGTAGATAAAATGCTGAAAAAAGTATCTGCATAAAATTTCTCAAAATTAATTATTTCCTCAGTTTTCCCAGTGTCTAAAAAACTATTTTGAAGGAAGGTAAATATTTTATTGGCATAATAAGACCATAATAGCTTAAAAGAAATCCTGGGAAAACTTGATAGCTAGTTAGGAATATTTGGCAAATTCCATTAAAATTTATGCATTTGATATTATTATCTATTGTTATATATAATTTTCCAAATATAAAATCCATTTAGTGCTTCTAAAAAGGTAGAATAGCATATATTAACATTTAATTAATTCTTAACTAATTTTTCTTCTACCACTGAATAAGCACCTATTTTGACTGTAATTGTTTTCAACAATATTAATTCAGTCATCCAATATAGTATTTTAAGAGCTTTGATAAGAAATTTCTAAGTGTTCACCTCTATCACTGATCTTTTCTTGAGTGGAATTTATTGTTTCTTTTATACTCAGACTTATAGCTTATGCAGAGTAACTTTGTAATAATCGCATTGAAATATATCTAGATCTAAATTAGAATTTTAATGTCTTTAACTCATGAAAATGATGATAAAGAAAATTGGTTTAATAGGTAAACGTTTAGAATTAATGTGTATTTCTTATTGAGTTGCAGGGTTATAGTAACTGTCACAGCAAAAATTTTATTTGATCCATTACTTTGTGTCAATAAAAAAGTTACATTATTCTTTTAACAAAGAAAGATTCTTCAGCAGAGGAAATGGGCGAAGCATTTGAAAAAGCCACCCACTTTTTAGGTTTAACACAGCCATTTCATACTTGAAATGGTAACATCATTCAATGCCAGAACCTCTAACTTTCCACCAGGAAATAAAAGTCAAACATTTTTATTTGGGCTCTGTGATTCTCCAACCCAGTTTATCTCTACAATCATCTAGATCGGGGGTGGCGAACCTATGGCACGCGTGCCCAAAGTGGCACATGGAGCAATTATTTCGGCACACGGAGCTGTGAATACCATTTAAAAAATTATTGTTGTGCTCTTATAGACATAAAAATAATCGATACCTCTATCTCACTCGATGGGTTGGCACGCGAGTCGAGTGAGTATACTCTTATTTCATAAACTTCGGCACTCAGTCGCCAAAAGGTTCGCCACACCTGACTGGTCCTAGATGGTTATACTACAAATTTCTCAAAGTCCTCAAAACAAAATTTATTTCAAATAACTCAGTTACAAAATAACTTTAAAAAAGCTTTAATCGAATTCTGACCCCGGCCCGTGTGGACCCATGTGCTGAACTGGGGAGCTCCCCCAGTTCAGTTCTCTCTCTGTCTCTCTCTCTCTCTCGCTCTGTCAAAAACAATAAAAAAAAAATTATAAAAAAAAAAGCTTCAAAATAATCTACAACAGGGAAGCCAGGATGGCTCAGTGGGTTAAGCGCTCACTTTGCAGCCCCGGGGACCGAGGATCGAATCCCGGTCCTGGCCTGAGTGGACCCATATGCTGAACTGGGGAGTGCCCCCAGTTTGGTTCTCACCGGGGTGAGACCCCGGCCCAGTTCCTGCCCTGTGCAGCCCCACCCACCTGTGGAATGAAACTATGTGGAAAAACAAATGATGTGCAACTATGGAGACTGTTCTGGGCCCTCCCCCTTCTCTCTGTCTCTGTATCTCTCTCTCTCTGTCAAAAAAAACAATAAAAAAAACCCCAAAAAACTACAACAATAGATTAAAAACTGCCATGAAAGTGACCAAACAAAAACACCTTTGTTCTTGACTCAGTAGGACTTGGCCATTTTAATTTGAATATGATGAGGTTGGTGCCTCTACTTCATCTCCCCATATATTAGAGCTTTCCCTTGTCCTCCCTCAAGAATAGCTCAACTTTCTTTCTCAAGCACTGCACTTCTCAAGTACTCTCCCACATAGAATTTTAGTAGTTTCTTTACCTTCCTGCAATGACTTAGAACTAAAAATAAAATTCTTTAAATTCATTCATTTTTTGATAAAATATTTTTCAAAATTGTAATATGGTCTAGATAGGGTTTAGATGCATGCTGTGCTTTGTTGGACCAAACCTATACCTTGGATGGAAAAGCATACCCACCACAAGAGAGAATAAATTGTAAGATCCTAAATATCAAAGACCATAATTACTCCTACTCACATACATCTGTCCTCATCTATGTCTTCTTCAGAGAGAGTATGGCAGGTGAAGTCTGCTGAATAAATCTTGTTAAGTTATGACAAATCATCCCATAGTATTATGAACATACATACCACTTTATAGCATTCTTCATATTAAATAGCTGATAGTTCATGTTAGAATCAGTACCCCAGGGATGATCATAGTATATTATTTACAATAATAGACTCACCCACAGTCTGACAAATTGTAAATATTGAATATTTTTTCATAAAAAGTAAACTGTAATTTAAAATATGAATGCTGGTATGAAGAAAGGAGTGATGGACATATAGGCAAACCAAGATTCATATCCCATTTTTCTCAGTATATATGGTTTAAAACAAATAAGTGATCAGTGTTTTAGCTAGATACACGTAGTAACTTGTTTACTATTAAAAATAACAGGGTATCATAGATATTACAATATTCTTTTTAAAATCATGCAGAAACTTTTATTTGCTGCCCACACTTTTCTTTAAAGCTGAGTTTTGAATCTTGGTCACTGGAGGCCAATTCCTGTTCACTTTGCATTTTTTCCCAGTTATTTCAGGAACATGAAATAAAAGCATCTCTTTGTTTCTAGAAATGTAGAGTCTCTTTAGGCTCTTCATTGAAGATGGGAAAGACAGAGTAAGGAGAGAACAGAAGCAACATTGTTATGTATTCACCTCCAGCAGGCCCAGGCAAATGAACTGCAGTTGCAGACCTGAGGCAGCAGCACCATAGATTTAGTGATTTAGCACAAACAGAACGACTCGTCGAGAAAATCATACAGTGAGAGTATGTGATGAGATAATAATACGAGGAATTTTGACTGTGGTGACCCTTTCACTACCTAAAAGCTATGATTACTTTCCCAAATGCTAAGCCAGTAATCTATAAAAACTAAGGTAGGTACTTATAGCCTAAACTTCTCAAATGTAACGCATTTTCGGTTATTTCCAATTAAACAGTGATATTAACACCTACCTATTCTGAATTTCAAAATCTTGGGTTAGGGCGTAACAAGAGCCCAAATTCAGTCATGAAGAACTTTAGCATTCCATTTTCATATGTTATTTTGAGAACAACATTTGCACAATGTCATTTACAGGTGATTCTGATGTGCTACTTTTGACCACTTATTATTTGTTGGGACAGATGGAATCATCTGGAAAAAATGCTCCCTCATGTTTCTAGAGGTTGATGCTGGGAAGACCCAGAGTTGGAAATTGGAACAACTCATGAACCCAAATTAATAAAATTAGGTTTGAAAAGTTTATGGTCAAGAATCTAGTATTGGACCGTATTTAACACTACAAATGGATCTCTCTTAGAAACCCATGCAATGCTGGGGGTGAAACAGAAATGGAAGGAAAATATGAGGGGGAAAATTATAACCACATAAAAAGTTAGGGAGATGAACCGGCTGGCTAGAAAGCTGATAAATGACAACAGAGTTATTCCCAGTTGAGTTTCAACAAAGCTCTAACAGGAATAATTTATGGATAATCTGATCTTGATTCTATGAAGAGTTTATGGATAAGTTGATTCTTCTAGAAGGCTTTTAAAGGAAGAAGCCTTGCATAAAAGTCAATTTTCTGCTACATATTACAATTACTCACAAAGAACGTTTTTTTTTCCTTTGGGGAAGCTGATAGCAAAATTTGGTCTAAAGCTTACATTCCTAACCTGCAACTGTGGTAAAAAGAAAACCTGGGAATTGCAAAAAAGGAAAAAATACGTGTTTATAATTTTATTCAGGGAAGAAAAAGAAAAGAGGAAAGAAGGGAATTTTTTATCATCTAGGTTAGCTAGCTAACTATATTACACCAAATGTAATATGGTGTAATTTTGGAATGGAGGGATCTTTTAGCTATCATCGAATTTTTTACTTCTTTCTATCATTCATGCATGCATACACTCATTCCATAAATATTTGGTCACTTACTGTGTCCCAGACATTGTTCTAAGTACAAAAGTTACAATGTAAATAAAAAATAGAAATATGAGTAAAATGGCATTTACTGTTAGTAAAAATAGTAAATAAAAATAGTAATGTCTGGCTTCATGTATCTTACATTTCAATATGTTATTTTCCATCAGGACTGGTGAGGGGCTGCTTTTGGTTTAGGGTTAAAAACATATTTAAGTCAATACTCCTTACAATGAGACTTTAAAATATAGAATATCAACTAAGAATTGAATTATTCCCTCCAATGTAGAAACACCGCTTGCTTTTAATCATGAATTTATATAACTCCTTCTGTTGGTCTCTACTCATAGTTCTCTCTGAGATAAGTCTGTGCTCGCTATTAAGAAATTGTCTATAAGCCTCAACTTGAAGTATTCAGCACTTTCTTTTTTGTTACTTTATAACAAAAGTAAGTAATTACTTAAAAAAAAAAAATCATGCTTTCTTTGTTTGGATGCAGCACTTTGTCGATTTCAAAAGCAACTGGACTCTGAATAAATGGCCAGTAAGAAAGGGGCTTGCTAAGTTTCAGAAATTGGCACTGTTGAGTTTCCAAAATTGTTGACAGACAAGAAAAAAAATACATAATTATCTAGGATTTGTAATTTTGCAGAAGAATGTTCCTATATTTTCTGAGGGAAACCTTTCATGTAAAAATTCCCATGGGAATCAGATGGCATTGTAGCTTTCAATTGCGCAGATAAGAGTTATTCCCCTTTCTCTTCTGACTATAGAGAAAATATTATTGTTTACAGATTACTGATTTTGTTTTTCTTTATTTAAACATTATTTTGTCATTCCTCTAGGAAGACTGAGAAAAACCTCCCAGGGAGACTTAGCACTTCCTTAACAAGTTGTTCTTATTTATAGTGTAGAATTGATCATATTTCCCTTTTTACTTCAGTGGGAAGCCCTGTGAGGACTAAGATAATCTTTCTTATCTTTGCATCTTTAGTGTCTGACACAGTTCCTAGTACACTGTAGGTACTGTTGACTAGACAATAACTGAAAGGATTTACTTGGGAAAAGTAAAAAAAATTAAAATATGCTAACAGCTTCAGAACATGCATGCGGGGCTGCCATGTGTACTTTCTGAGTCTAAGCCAAGAAGGAAGATATATCTATCTATCTATATACATATCTCTCTATATAGAGAGATATACATATCTCTCTATATAGAGAGATATATAGAGAGATATGTATATCTATATATATAGAGAGAGATATAGAAAGATATGTATACATATACATGTATCTGTGTATATATAGAGAGATATGTATATATCTATATATGAAACAGGAAGTTAGAATCATAGAGTTTTAAAAACAGGAATTTAGGACCATGGAGTTCCTGGACCCCAGCTCTGCCCACAGACCTCCCAGCCTGATCAGTTTTCTTTTTTTTCATTGTTAAATGTATTGAGGTGACATTAGTTAGTAAAAATTACATAGGCTTCAAGTGTACAATTGTACAATACATCATGTATGTGTTGCATTATGTGCTCATCAATGTTCCAGTTCCTCTCTATCAGTGCTCAGCATACAGGTTTTTAATGGATTTATTATTTTTTAAAATTATATTTCAGTCTACTTACTCATCAGTTTTATACCCAGTAGTTGAACTCTTATACTTTGGCTTTTTTTCAGAATGCGTTATCAGAGTATCATAAAGAAAAAATTTAAATTAAGTTTTATTACCTATTTTGGGATGCCAGGATAGCTCAGCTGGTTGAGCACTTGCCTTGCAACCTCAAGGTCCAGGGATCGAATCCTGGCTTCACCTGTGCAAACCCATATGCTAAACTGCGGCACAACTGTTAACCACCAGGATGGCAGCAAAGGTTCTGCCTCCCATGCAGGAGGCCCCCAGTTCAGCTCCTGCCCTGCACAGCTCCACATCCCCCTGTGTGGAAAGAAGCCATGTCATAACTAATGATGGCCAACTATGGAGACTTCTGTGGGCCCTTCCTTTTCTCTCTCTCTCACCTTCTCTCAAACAATAAAATAGATCTTAAAGAAAAACAACTCTGCTTTAAAACATATTTTAATATCTATGTAAAAATATTTTTACCCTGTCATTTATATTTCATTATTTCTTACCCATGTTATTTTTCCCCAGTCTATTTTTATGACCCATAAATTTTGGGGAATCACTTAGGCTAATACAATAAATAACATTTGTATTTGTATTCATAGCCAACTTATGGTTGCAATTCCACCATGACCAGTGGAGTTGCATCCTAATTTGCTCTTTCCCAATAAATTGTATTGGCACTCAATGTAATAAGTGATCTATTGGTAAACTCTATTTTACCCTTATACAAATTGAAGTAGTAAACTCAAACCAGTTTTAGATATAGCACTATTTATGTTTATATAATTTTATGTATAATAATGACTTGTGTAACTACTGGCTTATAAAATTCCTGAAGTTTTTAAAATTAGCTCTCTCCATAAAACAGAATGAGCCTGCTCCAGTACCGCACTGCAAGCATTAAAAAACAATAAGCTAAAAAATTACAGAATTTTTATAATTATATGATGAGTATTTGTTTACAGATGCATGGTAAAAGATTATAGGATTTTTATAATGAAAGAATAAAAGAACCTGAGGCCCAGAAAAATAAATAAGGTGACCAACATTTAATATAATGCATTATATTGTGATTCTCACCAGGACTTCAATTAAATATTAGTATTAGATTAATTTTTATGACAAATGCTTATTTAAAAAATTCAAATAATGTAGAAATATAAAAAGTCAATCTGAAAATCCTCTTCATATCTCCTTCCCTCATATCTTTTCGTAGAAATAACAATTTATCTTTCCAAATTTCTCTCTTCTTTCCTTTTCTTCTATTTTTTTAAATAATTGTTTTTTATATGATAGATAATGTAAATGTATACAGTCATTTATTTATTCAGCTTTACTGTTACAAACAAAGCTGCAAAAAACATCTCCAGTGTGTATAGATAGTTATAAATATAGTCTTTGATATTTTGGGCTGTTGTGCAAGAATTTTCATGTAAAGATATTTTGATGATGAATTGGCCCATCAGATTCTATTTATTTTATAATTTTGAATCTTATTAGAACATAGCATACAAAAAGAATGCGCCACCAATCATGTGTGTGTCCATTTACCTACACCTATAGTATGTTGACATAGTTTGTGAGAGCTGATTCTGAATCTCTTCCCAACTCTGTGAACAGTTATGTCATATTCATAGGTTGAAATATGCCATGTTGAGAACATTTACATTGTGGAAATTGACAAACACTACAAATGAGGGCTTTCTTCCCCAGAGAGTCTGTTTACCAGTGTACCACAGCCTATACTCTCACTGATACTAGCTATTATCTTTTAAATACGTATTATACATTGCGTATAAATATTATTTGCCAATTTTTCACTGAATTATTTGCCCTTTTATGATTAGCCTATGATAATTAGCCTTTTCCATTGCTAAGGAAAGTGAGTTGTAGAGAGAGATTAATAAGAATATATAAACAGGAGTATCTATGTAATAGATACAAAATAAATATTAGGTTATTATCTTTTCTTTTTCCCTCAATTCCTTCTTTGTCCAAAGAACATAGGGAGTCTGTGATATAGTCACAGAAATTAGCCCTTATGACTAGTAATTTATACCCCCCATCACTTTTGAAAGTAAATAAAGAACCCATAAATTTAGATAAGGTTATAAACTTAGTTTGGAATTCTCAAATAAATTCTGTAAAAGGTTCTCTAACTGATCATTATCCCAAAAGAGATTCGTCTCATTAACTTTGGTGATGAGGGACAGACATAAACAGCTAGGTTACACCGACATCAGTGACACTTGCATCGTGGAGAGCAAGCAGCCATATGGCTCATGATTTCCTCATTTGCCTGGTCATTGTTTCTTGTATAAATGTTGCCTAATCTCAGCTGATATTTTCCCCTGTTTGTCTTCTCTTCTGCACATCTCTAATCCTGGTGAATTTTGATAGTGGTATTGTGAACAGGATTCAGGCTGGTAATAGAGGGGCCAAATCTGTTTTCAGATGTTGAATGAAAGGGAAATTTTGACATCTGAGAGAAAGTTTTTGATTAAAGCCAGCAGCCGTGCTATTTACTTGGTGCATTTAAAATGTAGCAATGCTAGAACATTCTAGCCTTTCCTGAACTAGTTTCTTAAGTCTGAAAGTAACAGAAAGGACCAATTTTTAATTTTTCTTTGTATTCTCAAAGTTTTGTTCTTTCCCTCATTCTGCCTCTGAAATTATGATTTCTCCCACAAGAACCATAGCTTGAATCTTTTAGAAGTTCAGAGTTTCTCATGATGTATTGAAGTCTCACAGTTTGCATAGTATTTTTTATTTTTTATTAAGCTATTGACTGGCACATATGGAAATAAATAGGAAACATGGCTCAGCAAACCCTCCCCTGCCTCCTCTTTTATTTATTTATTTTTTCTTTCTTCTTATTCCTAGAAAAGTTGTTTTGGAAAACCAACAGAGCTGCCTAGATTTTTTCCAGCCCTCTATTCTTTTCTTTGTACATTCACTTCCTCATAGACTCATCACTATCCAATGCCATCCTTTGCTTTTGTTTAAATAATTTTTAGCTATCATGTTAGATCTCCCTTCTAGCTTTAAAATACTACATAGCAGAATTTTTAATGTTTCAATATGTGTTATATTTCTTCATCCAGGTCATTAGTAAACATGTAAGAGAGGGCCAAGGACCAACCTTGGAGACAATTTCGAAAATTCCTTTCCTTTTACTTTTAAACTTTGAATTTTACACTAGGTGTAAAGCACCTAACAGAACTATTAGCCACTCTTTCATTATTTTATTTGTAAGGATATATAATTTTTTATTTTAAAGATGTTTTGTATTTGTCAATTTGGTAAATAACTCTGAAAGGGAATAGTGGTGTCTGGTGATCACTATGTGGATACATTCTACTTTGTAATGTGATACAGGCTTTTGCCATTATTTCAATGACCATTAAGCTTACTAAGGGTTTGTTCTTGGTTTTTTGTTTGTTTTTAGGTTTTAAAATCTCCCTTATCTTTTTATCTCAATATTCTGCTAATCTTCACAATCAAAACACTTGAATTTTTTTTTTAAAGATTTATTTATTGTTTTTGACAGAGAGAGAGAGAGAGAGAGAGAGTCAGAGACAGAGAGAAGGGGAAGGGCCCAGAACAGTCTCCATAGTTGCACATCATTAGTTTTTCCACATAGTTTCATTCTACAGGTGGGTGCAGGGCTGCACAGGGCAGGAATTGGGCCGGGGTCTCTCCCTGGTGAGAACTGAACTGGGGGCACTCCCCAGTTCAGCTATGGGTTCGCACGGGCTGGGGCCCGGATTTGATCCTCGGTCCCCGGGGCTG
>PVKE010023565.1:0-24531 GCA_004027555.1 Craseonycteris thonglongyai | reverse complement strand
GCCCACCTGTGGAATAAAACTATGTGGAAAAACCAATGATGTGCAACTATGAAGACTGTTCTGGGCCCTCCCCCTTCTCTCTCTCTGTCAAAAATAATAAAAATAAATCTTAAAAAAACAAGAAAACACTTAGTCTCATTAGGACAAAGATTAACTTATTACATTTAACTGAGTTAATGCATTTACTTAATGTCTTGAATTCTACTCCAGCCACATAAGAGTGTCTAAGAAATAAATGCTATTGCTATTAAAGTCAAAATCATAAAAATGGCTACAGAAGAAAGGACTTGAAAAAGCCTATCTAGTCTAATACCCTCATTAGAGATGGGAAAACTGAGTCCTAAGGAAGCAATGTTAGATAAGAATATGCAATTTGCATAAAAAGGAAGGTTAATGAGGTTTTTCTCTTATGTTCTGATAGTCTAATAACACAGTAGGATTTAGGAAACCAAACCCACTGTTAAAAACCAGAAATTATACATTGTTTAAGGATGTCTTCTTCCTTCCACAGCTGTGCCAGCCACTAGAACTTTCCATGATAATGGAAATGTTCTGTTATCTGTGCTGTCTGGTAGCCACTAGCCACTGGTGTCTCTCTAGCACTTGAAATGTGGCTAGTGTGATCAAGGAACTGAGTATTTAATTTTATTTAACTTAAATTTAAGTAACCACATGTGGCTTAGTGGCTGCCATATTGGGCAGTGCAGGTCCAGATGAATTTTTTACTCCTATTGAGAAATTTTCTTAAATTATTCTAGGTAAGAGCCAGAGAGAATACCATTAATTAAGCTGGACCTGTTTTGAATGATTTCCAAGCAGATTAGGTGAATGTTATTTCATATGGGGTATTATTTATACACCACATTCAGTGGGTGCCCACTATTATAAGGCATTGAGGCTCCCAGCCCACCTGTGTAGGACGAAACCATGTCAACAACTATGGAGACTGCTCTGTGTCCTCCCCCTTCTCTCTGTCTCTCTCTGTCTCTTGTCAAAAACAATAAAATGAACCTTAAAAAAAAAACAGAAAAAAAAAACTCATCCATGGAGATTTATAGCAGAATTATTCATAACATCCAAAACCTGGGATCAACCCAAATGAACATCAACTGGTGAATGGACAAACTGGTACAGTATACTCATACCACGGAATACTACAGAATCCTATACAGCAATAAAAAAGAAATATTGATACGTGCAACATGAATAAATCTAAAAAAAAAACAACAACATGCTAAGTGAAAGCCAAATACAAAAGACTAGGCACTGTGTGATTTCATTTCTATGAAATACAGAAAAGGCAAAGCCACAGTGACAAAGCAGAGCAGCCAGTGGCTGTCTAGGGTCTGGGGTAGGGAACAGGGAAAGCGAGTGCAAAGGGGCACAAGGGAACTCTCTAAGGGGAGGGGATTGGTCTACAACTCAATTGTGGTGGTAGCTGTATGACTATTACCAAAACTCAGTAAAGCAAATACTTAAAACGGTTGCTTTGTATGTGAATACAAATTTTATTGTATGTAAATAATACTTTGATATAACAAAGAAAAAAGGAGACCCTAGAAATAGTACATGGGTGTCCAGGGATCAACAATCTGGGGAAGGAGTATCAAAATGGAGTAGACTGGGCATATAAGGACTAGGACAGGAAGGAGATTTTTCATTATCCAGTGCTTTATGCATTTATCTTCACCTCCAAAACTTGTGACTATATTGCCAAACCATGTTACAATTCTTTCAAAGCCAAGTGCAGATAAGAGCAAGCTCTGTGCACTGGCTCAGCTGGAACAGGGTGGTCCAATGCTCAGTTCCTATTGGTGGGTTATAGGCATGAAAAGCTTAAAGGGGGTGAGGCGAATGAAGTCTCTGGATCCAATCAGAGTAGAATGTGGAAAACCATCCATCTCTCTCCTCCCAGAAACCAACATTCCTTGTCCCAGGCCTCCTGCCACCATATGAAAAACAAGAGCCACCTTGGATTAGACCCACTCTGAGACAAGAGCATGCACCTTGTTTTAAGACAGGAAAAAGTGACTTCCCAAAATAATCAAGTCTTACCAGACTCTAAGATTCACTCATTTACTAGAAAACTATGTATTAAATAGTTATAGGGATTATGTATCCCCCACCCCCACCCCCTGACACACACAATCAAGGTTTGTGGAAGAAGTCTATCACAATCTTATTTTTAAAGCATCAGCACTGTAACTACCTCTCCTCCCCTTCTCCCCACAAGGTCAATCAGAGGGCCCTAGAGATCATCAGCCAGCGAGGCCAAGGTTGCTAAGACAGGACAATGAGAGCAAAGTCACTGGGGAAAAAATGTGTGGAGAGAAGTATGTTCCCTTTAATCAGATAACCCAACTCTTGAAGGCTCCTCTTAAAGAAATAACAAAAAAAGGAGAGGGAAAATACATACATATTACTAATACATACCTGTATGTGCATGTGTATAGATAGACACAGATATCCACTGCAACTAACAAGAGAATAAAGGGCTTATAAACTCATTTAATCCTCACAACCCCCTGAGGTAGATATTCTAACACGAACATTTTACAGAGCTATGAGGACTCTGCTTTATTCCACACCATCACAAACCTTTTCCATATTGCTACATAGTCTTCATAGTTCACATTTTAATGACTGCAATAAATTCCATTGTTTTGATGTACTATCATTTTCAACCTACTTGGCAAATATCCACTTTCTTAGTAGATGTTTGCTATTACAATTCATATCTCTTATGTACAAACAAACAATGAAATAGGAGCTACAGATCAAAGGGACCTGAATCCAGACCCGTCCTTGGATTTCTTCTTTAACTCAGAGTACTGCCTTTCTGGATTAGTGAGCCCAATTGGCAGGAAGCTCTTTCACAATGCCATGTCGTAAAGTGCAGTCTTACCATTCATCACCAGAGAAGCATGTTCAAAGATGAGTTTGCAAATGAGCCTGAGTTTATGTGGCAGGTAAGTAAGTCATCGGCCTACTCAGAGTGTAGAGTCCAGATTCTATAATGTTAGACACAGGATGACAGTCTCAGTTGCTTAGTGATTTACCATGGGATCTGGACAAGTCACAGGCCCCATATGAACAGTAAAATTCCATGACACAGCAGAGGTCAACGGCATAAGCTTTAAAATCAGAGCAGCTGGGTTCAAGTCCTGGCTCTGCCATTTAATGACAATTTATGTAAGTCTCTAAATTTACGTACTTTATAATTAACATAAAGTCACAGGATTCCATGCTAGGAAAATTCTGGGAATACAGTAGTCCCCCCCTTATTTACAGTTTCACTTTCCATGGTTTCAGTTACCTGCAGTCAATTGTGATCCAAAAATATTAAATGGAAAATTCCAGAAATAAAAAATCCACGTTTGAAATTACTCACTGTTCTAGGTAGCATGATAAAATCTCTGACCTCTGCTCCATCTACCCAGATGTGAATCCTCCTCTTGTCCAGCATCATCATGCTGCTGTGCACATTACCCACCCGTCACTCAGTGTAACAGCTGCCTGGGAGATCAGACCACTTGTCCCAGTGCCATAGTGCTCTGTGTTCAAGTAATCCTTATCTTACTTAACAGGGCCCCCACAGCTCAAGAGTAATGATGTTAGCAATTCAGATGTGCCAAAGAGAAGCCAGAAAGTGCTTCCTTTAACCCATTTCCTGTTTAGAAAAAAAAAAAAAAAAAAAATGCAGCTTGCTACTGTGTTCATTTAATTTTACATAAACACGCTCATCGAGGTTGAAGCAAATATGACAGGTTTTCAATATGAAAGTAAAACATAAAAACTGTTCTTGTAGTTCTAAGCAGAACTTGTCTCTAGTTCTAATATAACAGAAATTTCTATGATCATCAGTATTTAATAGTATTTTTCATGTGTAAGAATGCTGTTTTCTAGGATTTGACATTTTTCAGTGATCGAAAATTACTATACTTTGTAAGTGGATATAACACTACTAAAAACAGAATGCTATAAAGAGAATGACGTCATTTGTTTCCAAAGGCTATTGGTATACTACAGCAATGTGAAAATAAAAGCAAGGTATTTCATGGCAAACTTTGGGGGTAAGATTAGGGCAATAATCCATCAGTTATCTCAGGATAAACACTGCAGCCACAAGTACTGCTGCCGAGTATTCTCAGGGGAAATGGGAAATGGGTTAAACGAAAAGGTATGTATATACAGAAAAAAACATAGTATATACAGGGTTCAGTACCATCTGTGGTTTCAGACATCCATTGGAGGTCTTGAAATGTGTCCTCCGTGGATAAGGGTGGATCACTACAGGATAATGCATGTGAAGTGTCAACTAAAGTACATAGTAATGGATGCTACTACTGCCTTCCTTTCTTTATTAACTCCTCAGCTGGTTTGGAAACTGGTTATACTTGTTCCAAAATACAGACTCTCACCTGAGGCGTGGAAATCATTTTTTCCTTTCTTCAAAATTCTGGCATGTAATGGAGTTCAATCTGCAGAATTTTATGCATTAATCCAATGCTTCACAAGGTGCTAGAGTTAAGACTCAAGCCTTACAAAGCACTCTAAGCTCACTGCAGAAAGGTCTAACATTTTGTGTCCAAGGCTGCAAATTAGTCACATGATGGGAAGGCCCTTCCTTAGGGACCATGGCAACCAGTTCTTGTCTGTTATCTCTAGAAATGCTTCCTCCTCGACAATCAATATGTATTAAACAGATAACGTGGAATCAAAATAAAAGCAGGATCATGGAGGATATTCCCATGACGTTTCTATGTGCTCTCCATCTGGAATTCAGCAAGCTCAGAAACCGTAGTCCATCAACATGGGGAGAAAAACACCTCTCCAGGTAGTTTTATGGCAGGCACAGGACAAGGGAAGCCTAGCTATCAGAGAAACACTACCTGGAGGAAGTTACTTAAAGGAAGAAATGAAGAAATCAAGGCAGCTAAGGAAATGGGAATGCTGGACCCAGTGTCAGATAAGATGAAAAGTAATACAGGCTGTCAGGAACTGAGGCCCTGGAGATCCTGCCCATCTCGTGAGCAGGTGCTGACATCCACAACCTAGTGCTCTAAGCTCTCTGAGGTCAAACACCCCGTGTGTAGCTCTACCTCTTGGGTTGGGCTAATCAGTTTTCCGTTGGCTATCTAGGTAGACAGCTGATGATGGCCTCTGCTTATTTCTGGCCCCAGCTGCAAGTAAGTGTAACACAGTCAGGGCATGGAGTAGTTGGCCCCGAGTTTGAATGCCAACCGTCACTGACAATTATTATCCCCATACTATGCTCATTGTTTCAGAGTCCACCTGATGTACACAGAGGACGCAGGGCAGAGAAGGTAAAAGACTCTACAGTACTCAGGCCTCAAAAATGATTCCGAACACTGACTATGGGTTAGAAGTTACTACGTGGGAAAATGAGGCTCCCTTTTAAATAAGGAACTACAAGCTCATTCTTGACTCATTTTAACATGGGTTCCAAGTCATCAAAGCAAAACCAGGGAAAGCCACTTAAATACAGTAGTCTGCTTTGAGCTGCAAAAGCTTTTTAAAAAGTGCTAAAGAACATTTACTAGAACCATCAACAAAAAGCACTTTCCTCTGTACATGAAAATGACATCTTCGACCAAGCCTCCAGTGTGTATAAAGGGTTGGATTTTGGGATCAGAAGGACCAAGTTCAAAGGCCACCTCTGCCCCTTATTAGTTGTGTGACCTTGTACAAGATACCTTTGAACCTCTTAAGCCTCCATTTCTATATCTACAAAACGGGGGCATGACCAGGACTATGGTAAAGATTCCATGAGACATGTCTATAATGTTCAGCACATGGGCTGGCCCCAGTGCAATTTCCCTTACATGATACATCCTCTAAGCTCTGGGTGACTGGCCACACTGGAAGAAGAATTGTCTTGGGCCACACATTAAATATACTTAACACTAATGATAGCTGATGAGCTAAAAATATATACATATCACAAAAAAGTCTCGTATGAATTTGTGTGTGCCATATTCAAAGTCGTTCTGGGCCACATGCAACCCGTAGGCCACAGGATGGACAAGTTTGCTCTAAGCCAACAAGCAGAGTAGCCCAAGAGCAAGCAACCCTGAAAGCTGGAAAGTCAGGACCTCTCCTTAGTGTATAATTACATACATTTTAGATTTGTGGTACTCCTTAATACAGGGAATTTTTTTTTTTAGATTCAAATTTTCCTTCCTGTGGAATGATGCTCATTAGCATGACAAATGATGAAATTACTATAGATAATAATGAGCCTGTATTAAGTGCCCCCACATGAGGCCCGAGTTGCAGTACTTCATGTACATGATACATTAGTCTCATTTAATCTTCTCAACTACACTGCAAGAAGAACATTATGCCCATTTTACGGATCAGAAAGTCAAGGCTCAGAGAGATGATGTAACTAGGTCAAGCTCACACAGAAGCAGCCACAGAATTCAGACCTTCCACTCTACTATACCAGGCTCTCTACCAATAATCGGGGTTTTTTTTTGTCGTTTTTTTTGCCACTTTTCTTTATTTTGCCTCCTCCTATACCCCTAAACCCTAACACTCTATACCAGGACTGGGCAAGATATTGATCGTGGGCCACTGGTGGACTGCCAAGCAATTTTGGGGTGACCACCACCTGAATTAAGAAAAAGTACTGTAGCGGATGTCACATTACACCAGGGCCTAGCAGCTAGACAGCTAAATGTAAAAGAAATATATTTTTTGCACATACACGTACAGCTGCTATAGGAGATATTCGGCTCTTCACAATCAAGGCAGCTGTATGTACTTGAGCAACCAAAACTGAATAGCTAGTGGACCGCGGCACTTGGAGAAAATCAGAAGTAGCCCTTGCCCTGAAAAAGTCTGCCCAGGCCTGCTCTACACACCTTAAAATCAAACATCAAACCCCTGAGGCAGCGAAGTCTTGCAGGCAGGTCTCTGGTAGTTCACAAAGAGCTCCTATGACAACCTACTACCTTTCAGAAAAGGAGAAAATGGATCAGAAAATATGCACAGGAACTGTGTGGAGGGTAGGGGCTGAGATGAGGATCATCTGCTCCCCTCAAAGTCCTAGGTTCCAAATGTAACTGGCACTCCAGGGTTGGCCACTCATGCCAATAGAAAGAAAAAAAAAAAAGCCGTTTTCCAGAAGAGTGACTTTTATCACTACCTGGAACAAAAGCAGCATTTCAAACAACTTGGTCACGAAGAGGCAGGCGCATGGTCTGCAAGGCCCATAACCACAAGGCTTTCCAATGAACCGTGGGAAAAGCAACATGTTCTCTGTGAGACAAAGCATCCACACAAGGTACAAACTCTCTCCAACACAAAGCAAAGGGGTTTCCACATCTGAAAACTCTTGGGTCTGCTCACATGCTAAGAGTCCATGTTATTACTAATGTTAATAGCAGCTACTGTTACCACGTGTCTGGGTTCACAGATGTATTAATTCATCTAATCCTCATAAAAAAATCATCAGAAATGATACTTCTCACCATTTCACTGAGAGACAAGGAAACTGAGGCAGGAAGAGGAGGAAGCTGCCCGAGTCTGCAGGCTTGGACATGAACCTTTTAGTCTGGCTCCCAAACCTGCCTTTGGGCTCAGGAATCAAAACTTCCTAGGACCTTTCAGAAGCTCCCAGGATGACCAGTCATGTGATTGTGGGGCAAATGTCCAATGCCCACCATATGCAGAGCCACCAGTGAATGCCAGTGCAATTAGGATTACTGTTCCCACCCAGCCCTGACCCTGCCACTGCCAACAGTCTTTAACACCAGGAGTGCCCCAAACAGGTGAATAATACGTGGACCCCATCTCAAAGGCAGACCCCATTCAGCTCCTTCCATTCTTGTCACTCCCACCTGAAGTGACACTGAGTGACGGACGAGGTGCCCACACTGACTTCATGAGAAGCCACATTTGGCTGAGGGCTCAACTCCAGAGGGAGATCTGGACACTGCTAGCAAGTCTACCACTAGAACCACCTACTCAGTGTGTATTAGAGGATTTATCACACAGACTCGCACTGGGCCAGCCCTGGGTGCTGAACCACATGAAATGCGGATATTTAACCCTCTTAGTGCTACCTTCTGCCAGCGGTACTAGCGAGAAATGTAAAGGGTAATTTTAAAGGTCCACGTATGAAGCGATATATCGGCCTGTCGCACTAAAAGGGTTACCTAACCATTTTTGACCTAGGAAAACAGCAGTGTCATGTGGTTCAACCTAACAGGGGGAGAGACCCTTATATTTGTTAAGGACCCACTTACTAGACATTCATTATTCACTCATTTAACAAATACTATGAAACTAGCCTGCATAACATTGTTACGCACACGTAACTCTGAGAGGGGACTTTTCATTTGCTTTCCCTTCTAAGGATAAGACACAAAACTTGTCAGGCATTGTAAAGGCACCCAACTCAGCCTGCTCAACCAGCCAGTATGGTCTTTCCCTTCAAAAGCCCTGCAACCTGACACTACATATGGTGCCCAGGGCTGGGACAGGGCTCCACAGAAAAAAGCCAAGGGAACCCTGTGAGGTTTCGTCAACCAAGGTCATCAAAGAGGGGCTGTCACAATGAGGATGTGTACAAAGAACTCTGCTGCCCAGAAAGCCAAGGCATACCCCTACCAGTGGCAGGCTACAACATATCGAACTCTTGAAGCGCTCACAGGTATTGTTCTAAAAACAGACTGCAGCTCAGAAAGCTCCAGGTTCTTTCATTCAGCCTGAACCCAAAAAACCTTCTAGCCTAAATCCAGACTCAGCCACCACGGCTGGACCCATAGGTAACCTCTCTCCATCTCAATTTCCTCATCCACAAAACAAGCATCCGGGTGAGCCTGCGCATGACAGAGGCAGAGTTCAATGAGTATGAGCTCCAGAATAGGATGGACTGGATCCTAAGGTGAACTCTGCCGCTAACTTGCTGGGAGCGTTTCAGCAAGTTACTAAGCCTTTCTGAGCTTCAGTTTCTTAACTGCACAATGAGGAAACAGACCTCACAGGTGATAGTGTGCATCCAGCAGTGACACTGGCAGAAGGCAGGCAGTATTGCTGTGACTAACAGAGGATCCAGGAGGCACTATTAACAACTGATGAGACAAAGACTGCTACCAGGAGGAACCAACAATTCCTGTGCCAGGAGTGCACTCCACAAGCCCGAGTCAGAGGCCTCAGATCTCAGGACTACCAGAGGTCTGCACTCGCGATGGCTGGAGGAGATTTCAAGATGGGAGCTGTCTGGAGGAAGATACACAGGAAGCAAGGGCAGTACACTTCAGAAATTCTCAACAGCGCAAAGCACCCAAGTGGCCAAGACTGGCCCCATGCTGTGTTTGTCTGTGTTCCTCAGTGGTGGGTCCACATCTAGCCCTAAGGAGCACACACTGACCAAGAGGTCACCAGCACGCTATACTCAGCAGAGAAGCCAGGACGCATAAAAACCAACCCAGAGATGAAACAGGGAGGCAGGGAGGCAGGGAGGCATGCAAGCATAGCTCCTCCAGTGGCCACAGTGGCCTCAAATTAGACTTCACTAGGAGTGTACAGAGGATTAAGGCTCCTCCTCTCAGTTTCCAAGCACAAAACTGCATGCAGGAAGCCTGGCTACGTGAAGCCAGATACATCGGAGCCAAAGCCTGATAATGGAGAAGCCCTGAGTGGCCACATCAGATGTGAGCAAGCCAGACCTGAACTCCCTGTCTACCAATCATGGCTACGACTGAGAAGAGGGCATTTGGTGCCACCAAGAAATGCTCAAGCACAGTGGGGGCTGCTTGCTGTGCACTCACTCCAGCAGAAAGGGTACACACAAATAACAGCTTTTCATAACCTCAATATTTTTCATTAAAAACACTCCAGTTGGTAAGTGTAATGAGCCCTCTGCCTAACTTTTATGGAAACCTCTGAGACAGTAGTCTGAATAATGCTAAATAACATAATGGTCTCAGATCAGATCCTAACTCAGAAGGGTTGTGCTGAGTTCAGTGCTAAAAGCAGCAGATTCATAGAGCAGTATAAGCAGTGGTTGGAGAAGTTCAGGGTCTGAACCAGTGGTAGTGACTAATTGTCATCGGCAGTGTGGTAAGATCTTTTCAGCCAGAAACACTGGCTGGAAGCCAGCCTGGGGCAAGGGACTCTACCTCTTGGGCTCTTAGCAGAACAGGGGTTACCACTCGCCTTACAAGCTGGCTGGGAGATTAAGTGAAACATCACCCATCAACCATCCATATTAATAAAATAATCAGATAATGGCCAACACTCCTGCTGCACTTATAAAAGTGCCAGCCATGGTCTACACTTTCCATATGCAAACTCACTTAATTCTCACAATAACCTCTATGGGACAGGTAGATGGTAATCACCAGGGTTGCTGCTGCCTTAGAAGAAATAGGATTACTGGACTGGGCATTTGTAACTAGAAGGCTGTAGATGAAGGCTCCTCTTCACAGGTTTCCAGAGATTTCAGAGCAGGTGGGCGCAAGGAAAGGGAAAGGCGAGAGAAGGCCCCCACGCCCACCTGTGTCATGGACTCCTGCCACACTGGTTGTGCCCAAGTCAGTCAGAATCTCAGATCCACCTGTCACATCTGCCTCCTCCACCTAACTTTAAGGCTTGCGTTCTAATGGGCCTTTCTGACTGCTCAGCGGGTGTCCACAAATGCATGAGCTAGTGAAGAAACACCAGCGGTGGCAGGGCCCATGTGCAGAGCACAGGCTCAGAAGGCAGCAGCTTCCTGCCTGCCTAACAAGGGCGATGTGAGAACCTGCCTCACAGGCTCAGAGCTTGGTGCCACTGCAGATGGGGAATGGCTGGCTGGCTGGGCTAAGCAGTCTGAGATCCCTGGGCAGCTGTTAATAGGATATCAAGGCTTTGCAGACATCACTATCCAGGATTTAAACTAGCCAGAAATAGTTGTTGGGTCGGCGATAAAGCATCCTATCAGAGTGCCTCTGGGGACAGGGCCCCCTCCACCCCCGCAACCCCAGAGGTGGTAAATCACCACGGCTCACTCGGCCTTCCTATCTTTCTCAACCATGCCTTCCTTTCCCTGCCCACAGCTGCACAGTAGCCGGGACCTCCGGAACCTCACAGCTGATGCTTGCGAATGCCTGACTCCCCAAGTCCTTCTGCACGCCTCGGCCAGATGACTCTTCTTAAAATACCACCACTCTGCCAGCCTCCTCAAATTTCTACCTGCCCTGTCAAAAATGTAACTGGCTCCACACTGTCTCAGATCAAATGCAAACTCCTTAGCTTAGCAACTCAGGCGCTCCACAATTCACTCCCCAGACTGAGGCACCCACACTGGCTCTGTATTCCATGGCTGGTCCCCGAACTCACAAGGCTGACCATACCCAATCTTCGCTTTTGTTCCAGGCCCCTGCCTAGAATGGCCTCTCCTTGACTGCAGCCCACTCCATCCTCTCTGCCTGGGCAAGGTCTCCCCAAGCGGACAGTAGGCTGGAGTGGTCTGCAGGGCTTCCTGGAGGAGGTGGAATGCAAGTCAAGCCTGTAGGGATGGCAGATGTGGCCCTTGTTAAGTCTTCTCTTATTATATTTCCTTCCTGCTCTAAACTTTTTGAACACATCTTGCCGCCCTTCTGGATTAGAGGACAGGGATTATGGCTTTCCACTTACTCTGGGGAAAGAATAAAGTAATCACAGCTACCACTTATTGTGCTAAGCACCAGATTAAGAACATTACAAATTTCATTTCTTTCTCCTGTTAGCCTAATGTTATCCTCAAATTACAGATTAAGACACTGAGGCAAAGGGAAATTAGGGTTCTTACTCAAGTCACACAGAGTGGCAGAGACAGGACTCCAGCCCAGATCTGCCCAGCCCGTGTTCTGTGGAGCAGCAGCAAACAAAGCACAGCCACCTCTCCACTCTGGCCACTAAGCGCTTACCAAGATCCAGGCAGCCAGCGCCAAGAGTGGGGCAGTTAGTGGGAACCAAACAGAGCTCTCGTGGAGCTCACATGTTCTGTTCCCAGTCCTGACCCTCTTCTTCCTGGAGGAGAGTGAGGACTCTCGATTTGTAAGGGGCTCCACCAGGCACAAACGTGGCACTGAGATCAGGCTATGGCAACAGGTGGTGTCCAGCACACAGGGAGCCTTGTCTTCTGTGACGAAGCAGAGCCTCAGGATCTAGTAGGGAAATTCTTCTTTGAAGGTATAGCCCAAAGCCAAGCAAACTTCCAATAAGCCTTTATCAGGCAGAAAGGAGTAGAGGAAAGGGGTCTGGCTCTGTAGTCAGAAAATCCACTTCTTCTACGCAGCAGCTACAGAGGAACTAACCACGTATTCCTTGAACTTCATCTATGAAATGGTGATAATAATAGTAGTTCCATAATTGTGTACGAGATGCTGTTTGAAGCACTTGACAAGTACTATCTGATTTAACTCTCATAAAAGCTTTACCAGGAGGTACTGTTATTATCCCAAGGCAGACTGGCTCCTAAGTCCTAACTTTTTACATTATGTAGCTTCCCTCCTGAGGCTGAACCTTCCTGGCCAGGCTGTTGTAAGAATATACTAGGCCAGGGGTGGCAAACCTTTTGGCGATTGAGCGCCAAAGTTTATGAAATAAGAGTATACTCGCTCAACTCGCGTGCCAACCCATCGAGTGAGATAGAGGTATCGATTATTTTTATGTCTATAAGAGCATAAACAATAATTTTTTAAATGGTATTCACAGCTCCGCGTGCTACTTTGGGCACGCGTGCCGTAGGTCCACCACCCCCACACTCGGCTGAAGCTCCTCGCAGAGTGCACGGCGCACAGCTGGTGCCACATAAATGCTAAGTGTCCACGTCCTTAAACTGAAACATCCGTAACAGTTTAGGTTTAGAAGTAGCATTGCTCTAGCTCAGGGAGAGTCCAGCACTTTGGCTTCCCTGGGCCACATTGGAAGAAAAAGAACTGTCTTGGGACACACACAAAATACACTAACGATAGCTGATGAGCTAAAAAAAAATTCAGAAAAAAATCTCATAGTCTTAAGAAAATTTAAGAATTTGTGTTGGGCCACATTCAAAACTGTCCTGGGCTACGAGTTGGGACAAGCTTGGTCTAGCTGGTCCTAATACAAGTGAACCTTGCAGTTTTATCCTCTGGGCTTCCACACCGCACTCTCTCCGATGGGATCTGCTACAAGGTGAAATGAGACAACATCCTGTACTTACGGCCCATTGCTTTCCATTTCTGAGAAACAAGAGTGTCCAGCACAGGGGTCAGGTGGACCCAGATCTGAGTCTCAGGCCTGCCACTTGCTGGTCACTTGACTTCTCAAGCTTCGGGATCCTTTTAAGTAAAACACGGGGCAAGGAGAAACCTAAGTCACGTTTCTGGATCACAGCAGACCCTCAAGCAATGGTCGAAGCTTCCCAGGCCAGAAGGGCATGACTTCCCGTGGCATCACAAGGTTCCATTGCTGGATGGGAGAGCTTCTGTCTACAGAAGACAGACTGTGTGTACACTGCAATTCACATCCACAGTGATGGTAGAGACAAGAGCAGGCACAATCCAGCAGGTCTGGGAGCAAAGCCTGGCACAAGCCCCAACTTCTCTTAAGTCTCCCGCCACACCTCATGCACATGTGCTTGCAATTATATTAAACAAGACTCTTCCTCCTTAGACTTTAGGCATGTTAAACATGCCCCTTCCCCACTCCCAACAACGTAAGCTGTGAGGGCAGGACCCTTGCCTGTCTTGCTCATCACTGCATCCTCAGCTCATAAAGCAGCACAGAGAAGGCAGTTAACAAATACGGTGAATTCACATTATCCTGTAGCTTCAGGTACCACCCTAAGACAGCTCTACATCAGCCTAACAATAAACATCTACCAACCTGGGAAATAGGAGTCTCAAGTCATGTACCTTCCCAGCCACCACTTCTCTGTACTGGCAGTCATCCTTCCACTTCCCTCCCCCACAGAATGTAAAAGACATATAGGACTTCCGAGTTATAAACTCAGAACAACTGCTTTCAAATGTGTGATTTATCATCCCCTTAATCTCAAGCTATCAATTGTTGGCTGCTTTTTCAAGCACCCCACCAAAGAGAGGCCAGTTGGGTTTAAATGAACAGGGCTGTATGTACATGAGGGGTCTGAGCTGAGCACCAGGAGACTAGCCAAGACACACTAGTGACAACTATATTGTTTCACCTTGGAATAATATGACAGGCATTGCTTATCAGCTCCTGTCAGGCAAAACCATCTGTGAGCTGGAGGGACAACTCCTCACCTGTCCCCTCCCTGCCACAGCCCTACCACCCAGCACCAGCATCATAACTAAATCAAAATAATTCCTAAGCTAGAAGCTAGAGCCCTGTAAGGAAGGGTGCTTTAAATTGTAAAGCACTTACAGACAGCTGAAGGGAATGCATATAAATTCCATTTGCCTATGTATTCTTACCTGATGCCAACAAAAATCATGAAATTTACTCCAAAGCCCAATTCATTTTAGCTTCTCAAACCGCTATTTCCCTCCAGGGATAACTGAGATCTAGCTGTTTTCTGTACCATCAAACCTACTGAAAATAAAAACCACAGTGCTCTTAATTCATTTACCTATGCTGCAACCCCACACTACCATTTCTGTCCTACCCCAACTGTCTACACAGCTTATTAGAGTCTTTCAGCAGGGATAAACTTGACAGTGAGCAGTCAGAAATTACTTAGACTAGGGGATGCTAAGAACAAGTTACTGAGAGAATGAGTATGAACTCCAAGTGGCTAAGTTCATGAACATAGACACACCCCAAAAGAGAGCCCTCCAAGCCACTTCCTTCAGTGTCAGGTGCTCTTCTAAGCCCCAGGGACACAGCCATGGAAAACACAAGACAAAAATCCCTGCCATCAAAACGCTCCCGGCCCCGCCCCAGGCATCACCATACTATTACTTCACTATGAATGAGGTCTCCTATGCAAAGGACCCAGCACTCAATCTAGTGCTCCTGGTGCTTCCTTACATAGCTCTGCCGGAAGAGCAGAGGACTGTAAATGCTGCCCCTCCCTTGCCGTCCTGAGTGCCCCATTATTGTTTTCTAAGCAGTGTCCTTTACATCTTCCCACGCATAAGCAGCCTGGGGTAACGAGAAGGATGAAGTTTAGAGCCTGCCAGGTGTGCTTTCACTGATTGAGCAACACTTTAACTTATTCCACCCCCTGAGCCTCAGCTTCTATACCTGTTTAAGATGGGGACAGCAGGATCTCAAACAGCTCTGTGTGGGCTAAATAAGCTCACAGCACGGTGCTGGGCACTGAGCAGCACCTCAAAAAATGGAAGTAGCCCTTTTTGTCCCCCTTTCCACAGTCCTTTCAGGTTGCCCAAATAAGACCCAACAACACAGGACTCCTGAGAAGCTTCCTGTGCATTGTGCGCCTCCTGGGTCATTGCAGGCTTTTCCCATCACATTTGGAGAATCGAGTACCCAGGGCCAGGGCAAGACACCTACCCAGCCAGATACCTGCCTTGAGCAGCCCCACCTGGCCGCCCCACCTGGCCTCCCCTGCTTTCGCCCTGAAAGCAAATTTACAAAATCTCCCTCCACTTTTAAAGTCCTCACCCAAATCTACCCAGAAGTCTTTCCCCAACTAAGGCCTAGGACTGGGCCCCACCCCCAGCCCCAGTTCAGCCAGTTCTCAGCCAATGAAGAGAAGTCCAATAGCATGGAAAATGGCATTGACCACCTTTTAAACTAATCTACAGGAAGGGAGCAAGGAAAAACTTTGACAGTCTGAATTAGTCACCCTAGTTCAGCAGCAATATCCCCTCATTAAACAAGGAACCAAGATCCTCAAAACCCTTTGGGGCCCAAAGTCCACATGCAGACATCTGCCTGTGCTGGGTGGGAGAAGGCAGACAGCCTGAGCTGTCAGTCCATTCTCCAAAGGTTCCTTGACCATGTGAGAGAAGCCCTCTGGCCCTTCCGACCTGGATGCTGGGCTGCCCTGCAGAAGGTTCCAAAGTGGACAAGAGGGCAAGCTGGTGTGTGTGAGCCTACGTGAAACCTCAGGCCACTTTAGAGTGTCCAGAGAGCACCTGCCTTCATTACCAAAACAAACACCACAGTGGAGCTAGATTCTCCCTCGGAGTCCGGCTCACCTGATCCGAGGCACCTCCATAATCAGCAGTTCCAACCCTCACAAGCTGACAGTTCAGGGGGAAAGGGAGGCTGCGCCTTCTGGGGTGCATCGTGTCCAGGCCCTATGTTGGCCTCCGGGCCTCCTAGACACCCCCACCCCTCAAAGGCTGCAGCCTCACAGGGGCGATTGTGCGTTCATCCCTGTCCTGCCGGCTCCCCCACCCTCAACGCTTTGCTCCCACTCAGACCCTGAACGCCCCGGCAGGACGCTCCGCAAACACCGCGGCACCGAAGCGGGGGCTGCGGAAGGGCCCAGAGAGCGCTCCGCTGCCTTCCGGACACAGATGCCCGCCCTTCCCTCGCTCGCTCCCAGGCGACCTCCTGAAAAGGAGCAACTCTCAAACCTGAAAAGGCACAGCCCCGAGACCACCCCATCCCGGGCTGGAGAGATGCCCACAGGTGGCAAAGAAGGTTCGCCTTGGTGAGAGGGAGGGGGACCACGGGGTCGGGGGCAGGGCCAGGAGCAGGGCCCTGGTAGGAAGGTAAAGCCCAGGGCAGAAGAAGGCGGACGCAGGCTGCTCTAAGAGTGCTGAGAAGTCTAGGGAAGGGGATCACAGGGGCTGGGGTGGCGTCCAGACCGGGGCAAGGGCGGAGGAAGGGGAGGCCCAGACGTATGACCAGGGAGGGAAGAGACGATCCAAGCTGAAGCCATGCAGGAGAGCAAACAAATCTAGGCTCAGGCTACTTGGAGGAGTTGACGGGGGTCCGGACTGAGGCCACGGAGAAGGGGGACAGAGGCCTAGGCTGGGCCATAGGAGAGAAACGACGGTCTAGCCTGGGCCGTAGAGGCGAGGGCAGGGGGCCTAGGCCATGGGGAGGAATGGGGGCCACGCCTGGGTCACCGGAGGCGGTGCCTGGCCCGGCCCACAGGTCCCGGAGGCTCTAGCCTGGGCGGTGCAGGAGACCTGCCTGGACCCAGAGGGGGAGAGCAGGGCTCCAGCTTCAGCCAAGGGTGGGGTGTGGGAGCGGAAAGCTGGGTCTCAGCCCGCCCAAGCCGCCCCGGCCGGCAGCCCCCTCCTCAGCGGGCAGGAACAGTGTCTCCCTGGGGTCCCGGACCCCGCCCCTCCCCCACCCGGGGGAACCCACCCTTCGTGGGCCGGGGGTCGGCGGGGAAACGGGACGTGAGCTGCGGCGGGGCCCCCGGGGCCGGGGAAGCGTGACGTCGGGCCTTTACCATGGTGGCGGCGGCGGCGGTCCGGGTCCCAGCGTCTGTGGCTCTCCCCCCAGCAGCAGGGCCCGGCGCTTCCACTTCCCCGGGTGCCCAGGAGTGAACATCCGGGTCAGCGCCCCCCTCCCCCCGCGCCGGGCCACCGCCACCTTCCTTCCCCGCCCCGGCCGGGCCCGGGCCCGCCCCCCACGCAGCCGGCTCTCGGCCAATGAGCGCGCAGGGCCTCGGCGATCGCCAAGTATGGAGCGCGGCGCGGGGGGGCGGAGCGCCGATCTGGGAAGTGAGGGGCGGAGCCTGCGGGCGGGCCCCGCGAAGCGGCTGGTGGGGCGGGCGGGCCGGGCTCCGGGCGGGCGGACCATCCCTCAGCGGGGTTGACAGCGGCTGTGGGCTTCTGCTCGCACCCAGACCCAACCATCTGCTCTGGGGTTGCAGGAGCGGGTGCCGGCGGAGGAAGCTTGCCCGCGGGCCTCCCAGGCGGGGGAGCGGAAGGCATTGGGTCGGGAGGTGTCGGTGCACGCGCTCACTCCCGCGGCAGACCCGGAACTAGTGCGGCCCGCGGGCCCAGCCCGGAGAGAGCAGGGTGAGCGAACCTGGAATGGAACCCCAGCGCTGCTGTTAGCTACGTGCGGGACCTGGAGCAAGTCGCTGCACCTGAGCCCGGCCCGCCAAGAAAAAAAGGGTCCCGGGCCACACTACCCATTGAGCAGCCATTGTATACCAGGCCATGTTTGAGGCACCAGTAGTAGAGAGCAGAAGTGCATACGATAAAAAGATACCTTTATAGCGACCTGCTACAGGATAGCTGTGAGGACGACACAGGGATTAGAAAACTGGGCTCAGTAAATGTTAGGTGTTACGAGTGCCCTTAGATGTGCTAGAGAACCGGCCCGTTTGTCCAGTAGGGTTGCCTCACTCCAGAGTGACTCAAAAGTTATTTTTCTGGATTCCTCTTCAATAATTGTTGAGCTTGATCTAGAAGGCAGGAGGAAACCTGGAATGCTAGCCCTGCCCTCTCTAACTTGCTCACCCTCTTAAATCAGGTCACCTGTGAAAGGATCAGAACTTGTAAGCAACGGTGTCCCACCTTTTGACTTCCCTGGGCCACACATTAAATACACGAATACTAACGATAGCTAGTGAGTTAAATAAAAGGTTGCAAAACAATCTCATAATGTTTTAAGAATTTGTATTGGGCCACGACCAAAGCCGTCTTGGGCCACAGGTTGGACATGCCTGTTGTAAAGTGTTGCATAAATGACAGGAATTATTACCAGGAGCCAGGCCATGTCCTTAGGGAGCTCATAGTCCAGTAAAACCTGCCACAGGCATGAAAAGTGATATTGGTAAGTCCCATAAGAATGATTCAGACCTGCATTATGGGCATTCAGAGAAGGGAGTGTCACTAGGAATTACTTTCACTTGGTAATATCGGGCACTTACTGTGTACCAAGCACTGTTCTAGGCTCCAGGGATAGAGCAAAGAACAAGGCAGTCTACATTGTTGCAGATCTTGAATGTTGCAGTAGACACCATCAGCTACTAAGTAAACCGAGTGTCAGGTGATGATTAGAGATGTGGAGGAAAATCGGAATGAGGGAATAGGCAGGCCGGTTAGCAGAATGGGGCCAGAGGAGGCCTAACTTAGTAACACTTGATTAGAGGGAAGCACAGGGAACAGCAAGGGCTAAGACACAATGGGGACAATCCTTGGTGTGTTCATGAAACAAGGCCCCCAACGGAGGTGGCTGGCCCAGACTGCAAGAGAAGAGCAGTGGGAACTGAGGTCAGAGGGGTGCAGCAGTGAGGGGATCTGGCCGGCTTTTAAAAGGATCAGGAGGCTGCTGTCTTCTGAATGGACTGTAGGGGGACTAGGGCGGTTAGAAAGCTCTCTGTATTTAAAGCATTTTACATTTATTTTTATTTATCTCTAAATGTCTGATTGCTATGTGGTTTTGTACACCTGCAAACTAATAATTAATATATGTTGGCAAATAAATGATTAAAAGCACTCACACTGGACTTCTACATGCTGGACACTGTCAACCACTTTACAAATAATAACTCATTTCATCCTCATAACAGAGACCAGAAGAGGTAACCTAAGGTCACAGCAGAGAGATGAAGGTGTTTCTGCCAGGGCAGTAACATTGAGGTGGCAAGAAGAGATCATATTCCAGGTTTTTGCTGATGGGTTGGTAGTGGGCATGAGAAGAAGAAGAAAGGGTGATGGTAAGATTGTTAGCTTAAGCAACCCCAGAATGATTTGCCAGTTATTGATCTGTGGAAGATTTTAGAAGGAGCTGGGTTTTTGTAGGAGGTGGGGCATAGGAGTGGGGGCACGTTATGTTTGTAATTATCTTTTGGAGGTTTAATGAAGTTGGCAAATAAGTAATCAGATATGGAAGTCATGTTGGGGGCAGAAGTTGGAGATTGTGCTAAACTTAGAGAACTGTCAGCTAATAAATGGTAATGTAAGGTACTCAAAAGCATGAGACAACTACCTTAGGTGAGCTCACTTAGGAGGTGAAGGTAGAGAGAAAAGATCAAGGAGATTAACCAGCAAGGGGACCAAGAAGGAGTGACTTGAGAGGCAGGAAGAGCACCAAGAGAAGGTGGTGTCCCTCCTGGGAGCCAAGGCATAAATAAGGACACGAGGGAAAGTTTCGTGAAAGCAGTGACACTTGAACTGTTTATTTAAATGATTGAAAGGAAGCCAATTCCAAATGCATTACTTGTATTTTCTCATTTAATCCTCCCTACAACCCCACGATGGCAGTGCTGTTATTCCCATTGTACAGATGAGGGAACTAAGGCACAGAGAGGTTGAGTGACTTGCCGGAAATCACATAACTAATGATTTCAAAACCAGGCGGACTGTGACCAGAGCCCAGACTCATAAACCCAGGTCTGATTACACTGCTTTTCTGCTCAAAAGCCTTTGGAAGTTAAGGTGCCTCTTAATAAGAGGACTTGGGAACGGGTCCAGAACTCAGAGGCAGGCTACTTCATCTCTCTCATGAGGCCCCAATTCTGCTGCTTTCTATGTATGTATGTATGGTATGTATGTATGTATTATTGTTTTTGACGGGAAGAGAGAGACGGGGTAGGGGGAGGGCCTAGAGCAGTCTCCATAGTTGTATGTCATGGTTTTGTTCCACACGGGTGGGCAGGGGGTGGTGTGGGGCGCCCCCTTAAATACAGAAATAGCTTTCTAACCCCATGGGAGATACATCCCTTTGAGCTGGGGGCCAAACCAGGGGCTAAACCAGGGGATTCCCAAGTGGGAGGCTCGGGAGAGCTGCAAGGAGAGCACTTAACCCACTGAGCCATCCCGGCTTCCCCCATTTCTGCTGCTTTTGATGCATCTTCTACATGCTTCCTTTACTTTTTGGCCTCCTAAGCTTGTTTTTAGCCCTATTCTCAACAGTTCAGCCTGCATGATATCCATCCTGGTCACCTTTGTCCTTTTATTCTCTGCCTCAGCTTGCTCAATTAGCTGGCAATTTTTGTGTGTTTCATAGTTCAGACCCCAGTGAACTCATCTCACCTTTTAATGATGACAGCTCATTGGTCAGGTTGCTGGCCAGTCCACAGATTGGCTGCCTATTGGTCAGATCCTACCCCTTGACCGCTCAGCTATTGCTACAAGCGTGGGAGCATGTGGCATTAAACATAACTACAGGGGGCTGCGGGTAGGCAGGCAAGCGCCATAAATTTTAGTACTGTTCTCCCTCTTTCAAAAACCCAACCCCCTGAAGTTCATACTATCATATTTCTCCACCTGCTAGCCCTCCTTTTTGCTCTCATTAACTCACCTCCACCACTCCTGCACCCATGACTTCAGCATCCACATGCATAATCTATCAGAGATCTTATTAGCTTCTCCCTGGCTCATTGCTTCCCTACCAATGAGTTTTCCCTTCCCCTGTCTTCAGGTACCCACTCCCATGGTCTGACTCTGGGCTTTGCCCTCACCAGAAATCACACCATCTCAGAAAACACACAAAGATCTCAAATCTGACTTTAGCCTCCTTCCTACAGTATCACACACAGCATTTCTTCAACCTTATCAATACCTACAAACCTGTGACCCTGCCTGCTTTTCATATTTATCTTCTCTTTCATGCTCACTTCCCTCCTTACCAATGATCATGATAGTCACTTCCTTGAAAAACCCCGTAGCCCCATTGCCCCCCTATCTCTTCTATCTGACCCAACCCCAGTGAAGCCCAGCTATTCCTTACATCAGAATAACTGAACATAGCTGGGAAATTAAAAGTGACTGGTGTCACTTGAAATTGAGGTTTACAAATTTCAAAGGGGTCCTCAATCCTGCCTAGCGATCCTACTACATTTCCCTGCTATATTCCATCCCCCACACCCTACAAAGATAATTTTCCACTCTTCTTCCTCCTTTGTCCCTTCTCATCTGTCACTCTGAGCAGATGAGCTTGCCTCGTACGTCACACAGGATTCAATCAGACAGGAGCCCTCTCGTCTACTGACACCTGTGCACAGTGCCCACATTCTCCACCTTCCCCACTCATAGTGAACGAAGCACTTGTGCACCTATCAGAGCCAACCCTGCTCCATGTGCCCTCTGCACCCCTCTTCCCTTAGTCATCAATGTCTCCCTCTATACTGGTCCATTCCCACCTGCTTAACATGCCCCAGGAAATCAAATTCTTTAAAAACATTTTAACGACAAAAATCTTGAGCCTACGTCTTTTTTCCAGCTACCTCCCCCATTTTTTTGCTGCCCTTCACATCACAACTTTGTGAGTTCCCAGCCACACCCACCCAGCTTCTCTTCACATCAGTCTGGATCGAGCTTCCTCCTCCACCTGCTGACCTGGGAACTCTACTTTGCAGAAGCCAGTGGTCACGCTGGGGCCTCGTCTTACTGCTCACTTCTCGGCGGTGGCTGCAGTTGGCACACCCCTCCTTGATGCCCCTGTGGGTGCTCAGGTGTCCTCTGAGTTCCCTTTGACAGCCCTTCATCCTTCTCTGAGTGCTCAGTTCTGGGACCCCTTCTTTTCTGTATCTAACTGCTCTTTTGGTCCTTAGGGGTTATCAGCATCTAGAACAAGCTTGTCCAACCTGCAGCCGGTGGGCTGATGCAATTCAGGACAACGTGGAAGGCGGCCCAACACAATTCATAAACTTTCTTAAAACGTAATGCGATTTCTTGCTTTTTTTTAGCTCATCAACTATCATAGGTGTTAGTGTATCTGTTCTGTGGCCTAAGACAATTCTTCCAATGTGGCTCAGGGAAGCCGGAAGGCTGGACACTCCCAACCTAAAACATAACAGGTGGTTCGTGAAGATCGGTGGACTAAGATAATAGTATCAACGTCATAGGATTATTGTGTGAATAAGTGGACCAAGCATGAATAATAAAGTACATTTGAACCTTGGTACTCATTGTTAATTGGTTCTGGGAGGCATAACGAGTGCCCAAAACGATGAGTGCCAAACAAATTTTCCCGTAAGGACTAATGCAGTGGTACCTCTGTACTCATCCTTAATTGGTTCTGGGAGGCATGATGAGTACCAAACAAATGATAAATTCTGGGACAAAATTTTCATGTCAAAATGCATTGAGTACCAAATTCAAAGTTTCAAAGCAGTTGAGTACCAATATCTGACTGTAATGGCTACTTTTAATCAGTGGTTACTATGTGCTAAATTGTTGTATTATCCCATTGATTCCTCCCAATAATCCTTTGAGCTTGGAACTTCTATTATCACCATTTTATAGAAGTTGAGGCTTAGATGAAATAACTTGCCTAAGGTCACACAGATAAGTGGATGACTCCATCCTCATTTTGGTCTTTCTGACTCCCAAGTCTATTCTCAGAATCACTAGATTGAGATCATATGTAGGAAAGTGCTTTGTAAAGGGCAAAAGACCATGCTGCTACATTCCAGTGCATAGCATGACTACTTGCACACAGTAGGTACCCATATGTGTTTGCTGAAGTAGCTACCCATATGTGTTTGTTGAATTGAGGTAGGGTTGCAGGGAAACCCAGAGCCAAAGAGGACCACCACCCAAGGAAAGAAAAAGCAATCTCAAGGTCCTTGGTGAAACAACCTTCCATTATGTGCTGAATTTTTTGTGATGCCCGTCAGCTACCATAGCACACGTTAAAGCAGCCATGACCCAGAAGTTGACCCAACATGGTTTCTGTTACATCTTCTTCACTTAAGTCCTCACAGCTGGAACTGTTGGGTTAATAACTGCACATGTATCCCAGGGGGCTGGGGATTGCTTAGCTCCTAAATCACCTCTGATTTAACAGGCCTGGGACCACTTCTTCCTGGGACTATGATCTTCTTGGATTACTAACAGTGGAGATACAAGAGAACCCTAGAATTAGCCCGTTTTAACCCTTCATAGGACCAGAGGGGAGGAACACTGCCTGGTAATTCCATCTTCCCCTTCATTCAACTTAACCCTTCCTCATTCTCATGTAGTTTCCATGGAGTTGAGCCTACCTCCAGCTCCAGAGGAGAAGCTTCTGATTGGCTAAAGCCAAAGTATGACCTTGACCATACGAATTGATTTGGAGGTGGGCCCTTGACCTAATTTGGTCCATAGTGCTTTCTACAGAACACTGATCAAAATAAATTCTGCATGCAGCGGGGTGGCACATCAAGTAAGTTTGGGAAATGCTATAAACAATATTCCCTCTTGGGTATTTATTTCTCAAGAGCCTTACACTTCAATTACTCTGTTGCTCCCTAGGTTGTTCAGCGACTCCTTCTAATTGCGATAATTGGGGAAGCCGGAATGGCTCAGTGGGTTAGGTGCTCACTTTGCAGCCCTGGGGACTGAAGATCGAATCCCGGCCCCGGCCTGTGCGGACCCATATGCTGAACTGGGGAGTTCTCCCCAGTTCAGTTCTCACCGGGGTGAGACCCCAGCCTAGTTCCTGCCCTGTGCAGCCCCGCGCCCACCTGTGGAATGAAACTATGTAGAAAAACCAATGACGTGCAACTATGGAGACTGTTCTGGGCCCTCCCCCTTCTCTCTGCCTCTGTCTGTCTCTGTCTCTGTCTTTCTCTTTCTCTCTCTGTCAAAAACAATAAAAATCTTTAAATGAGACAATTACTGTGGTTTTAAATTTGCCTGTGTGTCATACCTTGTTGATAAAAAAGCAAAAAAGCCTACATGAATCCCATACCCCCTC
>PVKE010023564.1:0-24540 GCA_004027555.1 Craseonycteris thonglongyai | reverse complement strand
TGAGGCCCCGAGGACCGAGGATCGAATCCCGGCTCCGGCCCAGGCAGGACCCACATGCTGAACTGGGGAGTTCCCACAGTTCGGTTCTCTAGCTGTCTCTGTCTCTGTCTCTCTCTCTATCTGTCAAAAGTAAAATAGAAATAAATATGCACTGAAGATAAAATAATTACTCTCTATAAAATATTAAAAAAAAGATATAAAAAAAAAAAGAAAAAAAAGAATTAAAATAGTATCATCTCGGGAAGCCGGGATGGCTCAGCGAGTTAAGTGCTGGCTTTGCAGCCCCCGGGACTGAGGATCAAATCCCGGCCCTAGCCTGTGCGGACCCATATGCTGAACTGGGGTGTGCTTCCCATCCAGGAGACCCCCAGTTCTGTTCTAGCCCCCTGGTTCAGCCCCTGGCTCAAGGGGGCGTGTCTCCCATGAGGGAGGCCCCCAGCTCAGTTCCTGCCCCGTGCAGCCCCCACCCACCTGTGTGGAACAGCAAAACCGTGTTGAAAACTGATGACGTACAACTATGGAGACTGCTCTGGGCCCTCCCCCTTCTCTCTGTCTCTCTCTCTGTCACTGTCTCTGTCTCTGTCAAAAATGATAAAATAAATCTTAAAAAAAAAGTATGAGCTGACACTCCTTTCATCGCCTTTCCTTTCACAGGTTTATTTTTAAGTACAGGTACGGTAAAACGCTTTTACTTAATAGTTTATCATGAGTCATTGGCTGGTATTGGCTTCATAGTTTTTGTTCCAGATGTCTTACTACAGATTATTTCACCCAGCATATCACCCAGCAAGACAGCCTGTGTAGTGTAATGGAGATGACAGTCGCAGGAGTGAGAAGTTGTCAGCTCTGGCCTTGATTTCTCTTACTGTTAATACTTATCTAAACTGTCAGTTTCAAAATAATTTACTTCCTACGAATAATTCCTTTACGGGTTTTATCCTATCAGTATTTGGGACAATACCAAAAGTTTTTAAAAATCTTGAAGGACAGCCTCCCATTCATTTGCTGAGTACAGATCCCGGGCGAGGCCCAGTCATAGGCATTGTGGATACAAAACAAAGTCCACGTTCTCTTGGAGCTTACGCTTTAGCTGCTGAGACAATCACCAAGGAAACACAAGTTCAATGTGCTGTGAGAAAAGATGAAGCACAGTAAGGGATAAAGACTGCCAGGTGTGTATGTGTGTGAGGAGACGGGGCTTGGGTTTTTAGAAAGGGTGGTGAAGATCATTTAACCAAGAAGATGTTGGAGCAGAAATCTAGATCATGTGTATGTGACAGAGAAGGAACAGCAAGACTAAACTCTAGGGCAGGAAAGAGAGAAGCTTCTTGGAGAAACCTCTCAAAGGTAAGTACGGATGGATCACTGTGGAAGAGGCTGGTGGGGAGGTGAGGTGGAGAAAGGAGGGCCGATCTCGTAGGAAGTAAAGAGCAGGGAAGGAGTGTAAGGCTCATTCTAAGCTGAAGGGAAGTCTCAGATGCTTTTCAGTAGGATGATCTGATCTGAGGCACCTTTTCAAAGGCTCACTCAGCTTCTGTGCTGAAAGCAGCTGGTGGGTGGAGTCAAGAGCTGAGGCATCGGCCTGGCTGAAGCATGACGGTGAGTCCGACAGTGAAGGTGGGAGTTGGCCTACTTCACAAGCCACTCTGAAGATAGAGTTGTCTGGAGTCGCTGATGGATTGGATGTTAGGTGTGGGTAGGATAAGAGAGTGATCAAGAACTAGTTCTAATCTGAGCTACTGCTTAAGTGTGGAGCTTAAATCTGGTATCAGGCATTGGACAAAAATCAAGGGTAATCGCCTTTCATGGGCTAGGCCTAATTTGGGGTGACATTAACATATGCAAGAGTGAAAATTTCAGGACACAGAAAGGGGTATGCGGTCCTTTATTTTTCACTCTCTCAACTATCTACATAGCGACTGACTTCTGATATAAATTGAATTTTTTATATATCTAACTGGATCTTTTTTTGGAGAGGTGAACTGAAGGGATATAGAACATAATTGGGCATCTGCATCAGAGGAGGGGCTTTCTGATCCTCCTTGTAACCCCTCTAAGGATAGAGAAGATTGGCAGTGATGACATCCAATTAAACTCAACACCTAGTACCTACCTCATTGCATAAATTTAATGAGTCAGTCTCTTTCTATTCTTTGGTATAATATGAAAGTATAGCTGAAACAATTTTAAAATAAGGGCTTCTCATAGAAACTCGGTGGCCTGACAAGTTCCATATGATGGCATGACATACAGGTTGTATTTCTGAGAAAGGCAGATAGAGATAATCATACGACTTCATTCAGAACAATAACTTAGGGTGACAGCCACCTTCTTTGTGATCTGAAGCTTAACGAACTTAGATCTTCTTCATGATAAGAAACACGTATTAAAAATAGAAAAATAAGAATGAGAAATTATTTAGTATGAGAAAAAAATCACAAAATGATAAATATTTAAATTTGATAAAAACCCACAAATATCACATAATACACACAAATGGTATAATATTTTTTTATAAATTAATTGCTCAACAACCCTCTGTAATCATTTTTCTACTTTTCTTTTCTTTTTTTTTTTGGTTGTATAGATTTTGATCACATTAACTCAAAACAAAAATTATAACATTTATAAAAAGTTCTATTTTATCATTTGAAAGAAGGTGAAAAAGAGAGAAAAAGAGAAGGGGGAGGGCCCAGAGCAGTCTCTATAGTTGGACATTAGTTGGGATATGGCTTCAATCTACACAGGTGGCGGAGGGGCTGTGCAAGGCAGGAGCTGAACCGGGGGTGTCCTACCTGAGAGGTGAGACACCTTCACCACCATCCCCGTTACCGGCTGTGTTGCAGTTCAGCATATGAGTTTGTACAGACCAGGGCCAGGGCCGGGATTCCATCCCCTGACCTCATGGTTATAAGGCAAGTGCTCAACCTATTGAGCTATTCCGGCATCACCCCAAATTATAACATTTTAAAATAAAGAGTATATAAAGATAATTCTACTTTCATTCTGGCACAGTTGACAAAACTTTAAAAAATTACAGTTGAGATGCATAAAATGTGTCTTCTCACACAGATATATTCACTGTTTCGAGAATTATGCCCTACAAACAGAATCCTAATTAATTCTAGTGCACCTATTTTGTAAAAAAAAAAAAAAATTCTTATGTTTTAATAATTGAAACAATTTTGAAAGACTGGCTTTGGGCTGTGAACACTTTAAACATTATTCATTCTCTTTTGTTCATGGATATTTAGTGTCAGCACATGGACATCTTTGTCTCATGACACAGCCCTGGCCCGGGTCCTCTGTGTGAGGATGCTGGGGAGGAGGTACAGTGAACCACGCAAGTTCTCTTGTAAGCCATTCCTACACCAGGAAGCCCACACAAAGAATCAACGACACTCAAAAATACTCTCCGTGAAGCCCAAACTGGACGCACTCTCAATTTCCCTGTAGCCAAATGACCAAAATGTCCATGTTCACTCCAATCTGTGACAGGAACAAGACAAAATTGGAGGAAAACACACAGTGGTCTTAAACAATGTGAACAGAATATGTTGGCAAATCTTACTAAGCCACCACGTGAACACGTTGTGGGGACCCATGACCACACCTTCAAAGAGCCTGTTCAGTGATGGGCCCTGGGCTGCAAGCTTCATTTCCTCTATGATAGATTCTCTTGTAGTCAAGAGTCACAGCGTGGTACGTCTTTTATTTTTTTAACTTGGTAAGAGAGAAAATATTAACTACGTAAGTGGTAAGCTACAAAAGAGCTTCAGATTCATAGAAGAGGAATTTATCAAGAATCTCTCAAAGAAAAGCAGTGACAAAACAAAGGATCTGTTCTGAGGGCAAGTGAGGCTTTAAATATTTCAACCCCGTGCTTTTCAAACTTACACATGCATGTGAATCTTGGGGGTCTTATTGTAAATGCAGATTTTGACTAAGTAATCCTGGGGCGGAGCCTAAGAATCCAAATCCCTAGTAAGTTCCTCAGTGTTCCCAGCACTATCAGTCTTAAGGTCACATTTTGAGTTGCAAGATCTTACTGTAGTGATGATTTCAATGCTCTAGAATTAAAAGGAGAGTTGGGTTTAGCGACAGAGATTTTGGGTGTCGTCAGCATGTGATCAGCTAAGTCGTAAGGTTAGTCAGAGATGAGGAAAGGGCCTGGAAATAAACTTGAGGACCACTGACATTTAGAGAGGCCTTTCTGTACTGGAATAATCATCTAAACCACAGAACGCAAAAACGATATCAGTAGTTATTTTCTCCATTCTGAGGATACATAAAGGAGAGGTTACATCGATGGATGCCTTTGGCCATCGGGGCTTTGTGCCCTGAGCATTCTGGTTTAGAAAGGCCTCTTTTCCTAAAATACAGGAAAAGGGGAAATGATTTATCACAGTAGACTGAGATTGACTGGTGGGGAAGTTAGAATAATATCAGGAGCCTGAGTTCATGGAAACTCAGAATGAAAAATGTATCATGAATGAGGGCACGATCAACTATATGAAAAGCTATTAAGAAATCAAATAAAATGAGGACAGATCATTGATTATTGTCCTCTCCTCCCACAAGAAAGGCTGTGTTGACCTTGATCAGAGCAGTTTCAGAGAGGAGCTAGCCGCTTTGATTTGAATGGGGTCAGGAGAGAATGGAATGTAAGGAGGTTTCGAGGGTGAGTATAAACACTCTTTTCTCATAGAGTGAAGAAATGGATTCTTCCTGTACCCCAAACAGGAAGGGGTAGGAAGATGGTATTTTGTTAAAAGATGGGAGCTATGGCAGTTCATCTGTTTGTTTGTTTGTTTTCATTTGTTTGTTTGTTTGTTTTGGTATGCTAATCAAAATGATCTAGTAGAGAGAAAAATTGGGGATTCTAAAGTGACACGTGATATATTTAGGAGTAAAAGCTTTTGCTAGGATAATGGGAATAGGATCTCCAAGCAGGTAGAGGAGTTCACCTTAACAGAAAAGTAGAGAATCCGTATTAGGAAGGGGGCAGAATGTATGTTGCTCAGGCTTAGGCCCAGATAAATGAAGAGAAATAGTAAAAACTATCAGCCCAGGACACATAGCCTCACAAACACCCACTTTTTCACCTTCTGCAATACCCACTTAGACTATGTATGTAGTTCCATACAACTATGATGATTCTCTTACATTGTTTCAATTCATTCACTAGCAAATATGCATGGAAGGTGTCAATTACTGTCATTTCACTTGGTTGAATGAATTTGTCCACAGACTTTTTTTCCTCTTCTATGAATGTCCTCCACACTCACTGAGGTTATTTTGTGAGTGTATTGGAAAAGAGTGGGCAGATCATATCACATAGAAAGCCCTGGTTGAGATTAAGATGTGGGAATCCAAGTTTTGGTATCATTGTGGAACTGCAGTAAATCTTTCCCTGTACAGATGGATAAACCTAGACTTGTCAGGAGTATGTGTTGTTATGTAAATGGAATATTAGGAGGTAGTCCATATTTAGGAAAATATTTAGGAAAACCTTGCACACTGTTGACACTTCCTGCAGCCACTTACTTAGCCATCCCATCCCATAGTCAGGTGAACCTTTACTGACTCTTCATTTTTCATTTCCACACCAACCTCTGCATCTAACTCCTTATAAGCACTGCCTGAATTTCTGTGATAGGCAGCTAATTGCTCCCTGCTGTTTCAAACCACTCCTTACTCTGTTTCCTAAATCAAAGGCCAGATCTCCTGTTCTCCTTCTCAAAAAGGGTCATATGAAGAAAGCGTGAACTGAATATGACCGTTGGAACCTCACATATGACATTTTCAACTTTGTCCCTTCTTCTGATCCTCAGGTCACCCTCTGCTGGAGCTGTACAGGCCTACTTGCCCCTCACGGTCTTTTCTTCGGCATTCTCCCCCACTTCCATGCCTTCCACTTCTCCTGTTGTGTTTGTCAAGTCTGAAATATAGCACTTGGCTTTTCAAATTATTTCTGGAATGTAAGTCATAATGAATTACTTTTTCTTCTACATCTCCATACCAGCTAATGTGTGCAGCCATGACAGCAGTTACTTCTGTCGTATGAGGTCGATATATGCTTTTCTATGTCTATTTCCATAATTTATTATCAATTCCTTGCAGAGAGGCATAGCATTTATTCATTGCTGAATGCTCCCCCAAACACGTTTACACAATGTCACCCAAAGTCCTTTGTACACAGTAAGTGTCTAAAATTTTGCATGACGGCACTGACTATGAAGTATTTCATAAAAAGTGAAATAGATGTAACTCAGGGCCATTTACCAGGTCATAAGTGCTACAAGGGCAGAACCTTTCATTCACATTTTTCTTCCCAGCACAAAGGACAAAACTCAAGTCAACAAAAATTTGCTGTATGAGTGAAAGATTCTGAGGATCAATGCACATTGGTCCTATCTGATGGGGAGGAAGACAGGATGACTCCAGTGAGAAAAGTAGTGAAATGAGAATAACGTCCAAACCGAAGGCTGGAAGACAGTAGGGTGGTACAGCCAGTCACAAGGCTTAGCAATGATTGTGATGTTCCAGACACATGTACTCCCCCCCCCCCAAAAAAAAAACAACAACAACTGAGACAGCTGTGACATCACCCGGGCAGGGACGAGAGTGGTGAAGGGGAAGCCGAACTGAGATGCTTTTGCTCACCCGTTTTGAACTGTCTGTCTAGAGAGACTGAAGGGCGAGGCTACGATGTGTAGAAAATACAGCAAGTAACTGACATCTCAGCGTCTCTGGGAGGGAGGGGGCTGTGGTCGCGTCCTCAGCAGGTCTGGGCTCTACTGTATCACAGAAAGGACCAGAGTTCACTGTTTCCTGTGGGAGGAGGGACGGCTATGAGCACCGGGGAGCCCCAGAGGCGCTTGTTTGGGCACAGGTTCAATGACCCTGAATCCAAGGGCTGTGCAGGCCTCTCAGGACTCACCCACACAGTGACCTTGGCAGGTAAATCATACTCGTCAGAGCTGGAGGGGGGCCTGCCCAGCAATGGGGGTTCTGGGCTCCCCAGGAGCGTGGCCTGGCTGAGCAAACTCATCCGGAGCGACACCAGCCCGGGCTGGAGCGGAAGCCCTGGCAGGACTCCACAGTTAAGGCGGGTCCCCCATGTCTGCAGAGACAGGACAGAGGACAGCCCGGACCAGAGCATCAGTGCAGGGGACCAGCCAAAGACCCACAGGGGGCCAGGCCCGCCCCATCCTGACACCAGAGGACAAGCTTCCCCACAGTCAGCAGCCACCTGGGGCAGGAGCAGGAGGGGGTGGGGCAGGTCTAGGAGTGAAACGACATTTGTGGACTAGTCACCCAGCAGAGGGGATCTCGACGGAAGTCAACTGGGGACTCGGAGTTTTCTTCTCCCGAACATGGACACAGCGGGTCCCGGCCCAGGGCGGCGGAGGCTGGGGAGGGGCCGATGAGCCAGAGAGAATGAAAGCGCCCTTTCACCGGTTTTCATGGGCCCGGTGTCTCACACCGCCCCTGTCCACCTGGAGGGGAAGGGGCTTTGAGAAGACCGGCTCCAGGAGACTGGGCGACAAGGGGTGGCCTGTGGCTCAGACAGAGAAGGGCCTCAGCGGTCACGATGGCCCCAGGGGAGCCCCGCCTGACTGGGAAGGGGTGGGACAGAACACAGAGGAGGGTCCAGCTCTGTTCTTCCCCACAATCCAGGAAGCAGCACAGAGTAAATAGATGACGAAGAAGAGCCTGCAATTGCAGTCTAGGCCACAGGCCACACTGGAGTACCTCAGCCTTATAAACCCCTCGTCATGACAGCGACAGCAAGGCAGGGGGGGTCATATGCCTTCAGTCACGTAACTCTATTAAAAACCAGAGAGTTTAATACATGCAAGGCCTACAAGGCCCAAAGGCGCGCGCGCATGCATGCGCGCGCGCGCACACACACACACACACACGCACACGCACACACACACACACACACACACACACACACACACACACACACACCCTACACACTGAAGTGCCCTAACACGTGGCTGGTGAGCGCCAGAGCCAGGATCTGCATCCAGTCTAACTTCAGCCTCCGTGGGTAGAGCAGGAGGCAGCGTGAGGGTGAGTCCTTACAGAGCAGCCATTGCTACTCCTGGGGAAAGGCAACCCGAACCTGAATAGGTCACTCTGGGAAGGCGGATCGGTAGGAACTAGGAGTGGAAATGAGCAGGTGACTCATGTTATCTCTTCTCTGGGGCACTAATGTAACTGCACGACCTTGACATAGTCAAGCCCAGCGTTGCAGCAATTCTAGGAGACAGAAATGATTCCCGGCTGAAAAGACACATGGAAGATGGGAATCAGGCACCCCATCAGGTGCTGGGTTACAGGGATATGCCTCCCCAGTAGGTGGGCCCTGTCACCTTTCATCACTCTTCCTCCTCATCCTGGCTCTGCTACAAGAGCCTTGAATAACCCCTGCATTCCAGTGTAAATATGTAGAACATTCTGACACTTAAAAATATGTCTATTGCAAAGTAGGACAGGTTAGAATTACAGTGTAGCCTGTGGGCGTGAGGGAGGGAAATGAGTAGGCAATACTTCATTTCCTGATGTTACAACAAATCCTTTTCCAGCCGGTAGCTGCACAGGGAGGACAACATTACTAACCAAATCAACAAATGCATAGACTAGAAAGCAAATTATTTCAACACGATTTCAAAAATCATGTTTCACTGATGATAAATCACTGAGGGGAAGGGAAGTTATGAATAGTGTCCTTACTTTAAGGACCTAATATCTTCATGGTGTAATATATTCATTTATTCAAAAGTATGCGATCAAATTATCTGAATGGGTAAGCCTCATTTGCATATCATATGCTAAGCAGTGATGAATGAGAGCGCTGAGTATCTATTGCCTCAGTTCCCCCAAAGATAAACTCAATTAATTTCTTCTCAGATGAAGCAATCAAACTGTTCCCAAAGTTTACTGAAGAATCTTGCATTGCATCTTCATTACCAGATTTGGTTTTGCCAAAAGGTGATGTGTAAGGTCTGTGAGGCTCAACCTCGCAGCTGTCCAGGGGCTGGGCATCTAATAAGCCCATTTCATGCTCAGGAAGCTACATCATCAGGAGGCTTTGCCATGGAACTGGGTTCTGAGAGTGTGATTTCATGATTTGGGAAGAACATACTTTGGGAATGTTAATGAGAGCACATTCAAATTTACTTCCAAAGCCAAACATGAGAGCATGGGATTATTCATGCCTTGGAAGCCCTTCATTAATGCAAATAATTAAAAGCTGACTGTAAACAGAGGGACACATGGACTGCTGAGATAAACTAAGAGGTCTGCATTTTCAGTCATTCTGCTTTCTTTTGTTCTTTGGTTACTGGGGTATTTACAGAGATTTCTCCCTTTGTTCCACTTAATGTCTACTAAGGGGCACCAACTAGAGTTTTATCTCCATTCCTCCAGTGAGGAACCTCGAACTCTGAGTTGCAGTCATGGCCAAGGTCACCCCTGAAGGGGCAGAAAACAGAATAGATGCCTGCGCCTGTTTCCCCACCCAGGGCACTTTGTACTGTCATCACCATGACATACTTGCAGAGGCACGGACAGTGGGCACCATTCGTCATCCAACAAGCCCATACCCACGGCTCTTCCTGTGTGAGGCGTTGTTAGCTCCTGCGGACAAAATGATGGACAACACAAAGATCCCGCCTCCACGAGACAAAAGGGATTGCTAAGGCAACATGTAAACCACGAAGCTTTATTCTTTCACCCCTTCTGATTTTTCCTACCCATAGGAGAAATGAACCACTAGGGCATAGATTTTGAACACAAAAGAGGATAAAAAGACTCTATTTGCTTGCTTTGGAGAGTTAGCTGTGGGCACGCCAAGGCACACAATTTGCTTCTTACCTGATGCAGGCTCCTATGTAAAATGGACCCAAATGAATATAATTAAATGTAGACTACTGGCCACACAGTCTATTAACATGAATATTATTGAATATATGTAATACTGTATTACTGTAGTTTCTAGAATGGATTCTGACATCTTAAGAGGTTTCATTGTACACCTATGAAATATTTACCAAACTATTCTGAGCAGCTAAATAATAACAAATTTCAAACATACTTAGATAGCTATTTGATAGAATTCCATATATAAGTAGACCTTTCGCACAGTATGAAAGTTGAAATATTTTAAATATTGTTTCTAACTTGCTCAAAATAGCAAAATATAATAAAAATTATACACAGAATTAACTGCAATATAGTTTCATATACTGGAAATTGACCTTTCTAATGCTTGAGTTTAGAAAACACAAAGAATACCCTTTAATTTATAAACAATTCATTTACACAGATTTTAAATAAAATCTTCAATTATTTGATGACATGTTGATTTACTAGTCACTTCCCTTGTCTTTCCTTGTATGTTGCTTCCTTTACCTGCCCTGATTAGTCTTAGCTGGAGACAGCCTCAGAAATGCAGAACACCAATACAGGTTTCTCTTTTAAATAAGGAAAAAAAACAAACAAACAAAAAATAGTGGGGTTATGGCTACAATAGAGTTGTTAGGAAGAATGAGAACTATATTCAGTTTGGGAGTTAGGGGAGTGATTGGAACATTTAGAGTAACCATGAAATACACTCTTATTCCAATTCACAAATTCAAAGCCTCAATAATGCATGCTTTGGGGAATTATAACTTTTAAATTTAAATACAATGTACAAAGGGAGACTCTAATCTATGAGGCAGATTGCCTTAAACCACAAAAGAGCCCCAAACATAGTGTTCTTATATTTCTATCCACCTCATGTCTTACTTTGTTTCTTTAATTTGCTAAGTGTTTCCTGATGTATGAAATAATACCTGCTGAGATTCTGCAAGCCACAGAAATAGTCTCCAACTTACACATCTATGTCCTGATTTTCGAGGCTGAGACCAGAACAAATTGCTGAATCCGATTTTCTAAGTGGGAAAACAGGGAGTGGGATGGGGAGTCCACTGCAGCCGTGGTTCAGAACCGGCACCATCAGCTCTGGTCCAGCACAGCTGCTTTCCCCAGTGGCAAGACCCCACCCCCACCTCCACCCCCCACTACTCCCCCACCCCCTTAAAGAAAACTGCCCAGTCAGGTCTTCCCTCATTGGCACCTGCACCCTGCGGTCCCCAACTTGAGCCATCCCTCTGGTCTCTCTGGGAGGCAGAGCCTGAGGTTTGGCCAGAGCAGATAATTTTTGTTGAATTTTAGTTGCTGATTCAAAGGAAATGAGGCTTATTAATATTTTATTTCCAACACAATCTTTCCAAGATAGCAATTACTGCAGTGTTACGAACTTCTCATACCCAATGTCTGCACATGATGCACCTTACTCTCCTGTCCCTTTGTTCTGACATTATATACTCTCACGAGGTTCTTTCATACAGTGGCCCTGGTCATGGGCTAGGACCCATCCTGGGAAGCCTGTCCCCGGGTCCTGACTGAGCTGGGCCCCAGCCTCCACCACCTCCATTTCCGGGAGAGAACTCTAGCATGGCAGCTAGCTTGGATGAACCCCCTGGGCGTTCTGGCTTTCCCAGGGGCTGCCTAGAAGGGCTGTGGAATTGCATCCCCCACGAGGCAAGTTCTTATCAATGAGTGGTAAGAAAAAAAAGGAGCTGGAAGACATACCTCGGGCTCTTTGTCAGCCTTTACAGACTGCTAGCAATGGAGGTAATGCCACAGGGCCTCTCCGGAAGGGTCTCCCACTCTTAAGCACCACCCTGTTTCCTGTGAGTTAACAAGGTAAAGCTGCACCATGTGTTTGTTTTGCTGCCTTTCATACCTCGCTGCTGTTTTTCTCCTATTCTTCCTGCCCTGCTGTGTGTCACCCTGTCTCCTAATAAAGGGTTCGCACGCACTGCTTCTTAAGAAAGCTGGGCTAAGAAATAGGACGTCTTTCTCTGATCAATGCACATCTATGGTGCTCCTCGGCGTTCTTCCAAGCCTGGGGAGACACACTCCACTCGCCCGCTTTGAATCCCCAGCTGTCATCTGAGGACTCCCAGGTGTGTGTCTGCATCCCGGGCTCCTCTCCTGAGCTCCAGCTCTTACTGGACATCCCTCCTTGGAAAGTTCACAGGGGTCTTCAGCTCAACATGCCCCGCACCTGTTCACGTGCCAAAGACAAACTGCTCTCCCCTTGGCGTTTCCTTTCTTAGTGAAAGGCACCACCAGCCTAAATCCGAAACCTGGAATCCCTGATTCCTCACTCTCTCCTACACTATTCCCAGCCCCTCTCTCACCAGACTTCAGTGATTCTAACGTCTAAATACACCTCGGCCACATCACTTTACTGGACTTTACTGCCTGAACCTCTGCAAGTCATCCTTCCCGCCTTGCCTGCATTCTTCCTGTCCATTTTCCATCGAGGAGTCCGTTTATTTACTTTTATTTTTTCCATTTTTATTGTGACATAATTAACATACAAAGGTGTACAATGTGTTGATTTGATACACTTATATATTGCAAAATAATTACCAGGAGCTGAGGGGTGGGGAAAATGGGAAGATGTTGGTCAAAGAGCATAAGTTACATCCAGTTATAAGATGAGTACCGGTAAGAGCAGTCTTAGAGATCCTTTGAAACAAGTTCATCCAAACCAAAGCCAGTGGGATGCATGTGGCCCAGGATGGCTTTGAATGCAGCCCAACACCAATCTGTAAACTTCCTTAAGCCATTTCCAAATTTCTTTGTGACTTTTAAAATTTAAAAAAACAAAAAAATTTTTTTAGCTCATCGGGCATTGTTAGTGTTAGTGTATTTTCTGTGGGGCCCAAGACAATTCTTCTAATGTGGCCCAGGGAAGCCAAAAGGTTGGGACACTCCTGCTTTACAACTCAATCTCAATGGCTCGCTTTTTCAGATAAAACTTCCTTACTGAGGCTCACTCTGACCTGTGTGCCCTATCCTACCCTTTTCTCAGGGCTCATTTCTTACCTCACAGCAATCTAGGATATTTAGGTTTCAGCCTTATTCCATTTTTGTCTTCTAATGACTCCATGCTCTCTCTCACCCCCAAGTCTTCTGATGAGCTATTGTCTCTGTCTAAAACAGTTTTTCCTGTCCTGTTCACCTAGCTAACGTTTCCTCGTCCTTCAGATCGCAGCAGAGATAGTGCTTCTTCCAGGAAGCCCTTCTGGATTTCCAGCCTTTTTCCAAGTCCAGGTCGGTGTCTACAAAGGTCCCAATGCACAGGCACGTGTGTTCTCACAGCACCCACAGTGCTGAGTCAGACAAACCATTTCATTCTGGTCCTGTCTACATAGTGGCAGGTCTTTTGCGCACCTTGCTCATAATTGCTTTCCTCAGAACCGGGCAAAATGACTGGTTTACAAATGGACCTAATGTCTAAACACCCTTATAGTAGTTTCATCACTTTACCCTTTACTTTGTATGAAATCCCAGAAAACACCCAGTGTCTTCTCCCCAGAATTTTAGACAACCATTATGTATGGTCTCGCCTCTGCAGATTCTTTTAACAGCTTTTCTTACAGAACCACAAGCCACGATATTAAAAGGACGTTTAGCACATCCATTCTAAGGTAGAAGAATATGCCATTGACTGTTCTAAGAAATAATGCCACATAGGTGTGAATGAAATTGTTATTATAGACTTCAAAGTTTTTCTACTTTTTGTCTTACTGAGTTAAAAAACCCAGTCTTTAAAAATTGATTTCATAGCAAGGCAGTAAATTAAGCATTCATCGGCATTGCCTCCGAGGGATTCTGCGCAGGCAACTGGGGCCACAAGTCACCTTGTTATTCACTTATGCTTCTTTGAGCTGGAATTCGTTGCTATTTTTCACCCCTAGCTCTCTATCTTGGACTTTTTTTATTTTGTGATTGGCTTAATCTATTGTGCCTTTAAAAGGATTTTTTTGACTGTCATAATTTTTGCTTGTGTGTGTTTTTATTTTATTCTGCTTTACATGATCATGTGCATTGTTTCCATTATATATATTTTTGTACTGTTAACAGTTTATTATCTATTGAATAGAGGTTGCTGATGGCAATTTTTAGGGTTATAAAACATAACATGGGCTCATATCATAAATAGGAATTTTAAAATAAAATAGATTTCCAAATAGATCAACTTTATGTAAAAGCTAAGTCTGTTCAAAATGAACACATACAATGGCTTATTAGAAATATTAGGAACATAAAAATTAACCTCCACTTTTGAGTTTTATGTTCAGAACAAGTTATTATTATACGCTCAATAAGGACATTTTTATGTCTATGCATATTATCTTCTATATTAGTTTTCTTTAGTATCTTAATTGACTTATTTGGAGTTGGATGAGTAAACCAAAAGGCTCCATAAACACAGATTCAAAACCTGACACTGTGCACTGTTTTGCAGTTTTGGTTACAAATGGTGTCTCACATATTATTAGGAGGAATGGATTCGGTCTCTAAAAACGTCATCCTCTAAGTCTTAGTTTATTTAAATCTATAAATTGGGTTCATTATGGGATTGGGAAAATAAACTAGTAGACCTGTGATTAACAATGCCTCGTCAGTCAACATATGTGCCTCTAATTTCCTAATAGGATGAGAAAATACCCTCTGATTTTTTAGGCCATTGCAACTCTTTCTGTCTGTCTGTCTGTCTGTCTGTCTATCTATCTATCTATCTATCTATCTATCTATCTATCTATCATCTATCTATCCTGTCTATCTGTCCTCTATCTGTCACGGATCTCAGATGCTTCTTCCCCCAAATGTTGCATATGTATACCAAAGTAATGTTTCAATATTTAATTATAAAACAGAAAACAACTTTTGAGAACAATAATATTTTTGGAAAGTAGAATATTAATTTCATGTAAGTAGGCTTCCAGATTAATGAGGAAACACTTTTGAAAACTAGTTTGGGGCCTAAACAATGGAGAACTTGAAGCTCAGATGATTTGCATCACAAAATTGCACTAATGATGAGAGCAGGGGTTGGGAATGGAAACCCCAGAATATCTTTAATTGTCTAAAGTAAAGCTGGTGCTCAGCAGTAATGGCACCCTTTACGTACCAGAAAAAAATAAATCTACTTTAGAAAAGTGGGTTTTGAGCTTTCAGAGTATCCACCCCTTCTTTAAAATGTAGTTCACTCTTTTATCTTCAATCCAATGTGACATCTGATTAAAAAGGAAGGTAATTTAAAAAGTTTCCTTTGTGATTGTGCAGACAGCTTCTTCACCATTTGATTATTTCAATGGGTAGAGCAAAAATTAAGGCAAAAAATGTTGACAGATGGTTCAAATTTGTTAAAAATATAAACATGTAATATCTTCAAAGAATTAGAGATTCGGCTTCACCCCATAATTGTCCTGATTTGTGTTCTGTCCAACTCTGTGACGACCCCACAAGGAGTGACTCACTGATAAGGAGTGAGCTCTCTTCCTATACCACCCCTGGGCTTCTGCTGCCCAGGGCTCCACATTGTACTGTGATCAGCCATCAAAAGGTTGCCATGAATTGACTTAGATGAGTGATAATGTAATCAAGCACAATTAAGGATCTCTCCTACAAGTAGTATTTGTTACAGTGGGAAGCTGGGATGGCTCAGCGGGTTAAGCGCTCACTTTGCAGCCCTGGGGACCGAGGATTGAATCCCAGCCATGGCTCGTGTGGACCCATATGCTGAACTGCAGTGTGCTTCCCATGCAGGATGCCCCCAGTTTGGTTCTCACCCCTCCTTCCCTGTTCGGCCCCTGGCTTGAGGGGGTGTGCCTCCAATGCAGGAGGCCCCCCAGCCTAATTCCTGCCCTGTGCAGCCCCTGCCCACCTGTGTGGAACAAAACCATGTCAAAAACTAATCAAGTTCAACTATGGAGACTGCTCTTGGCCCTCTCCCTTTTTTTCCTCTCCTTTGTCTCTGTCAAAAACAATAAAAGAAGTCTCTCTCTCTCTCTCTCTCTCTCTCTCTCTCTGTGTATGTGTGTGTGTGTGTGTGTGTGTGTGTGTGTGTGTTTGTTACAGAATCTCCCTCTGGGTGTTTCTTTAACCTATCTAATGAGAAATGCAAATAAATTTACATTTTCCAGAAACTATATAGCAATGGATGACTGCCTGCATGCAAAACCACAGAGCTGAAGGCAGGTAACTACATAAACAATTAACTATGCAAACAAATTAATCAGTAATCAGTTAGCACTCATCTGTTTTGTCCTTGGTGCTGTGAATGATAAAGAACAAAGACCTTCCAAATGCATTTTAATTTCTAAGGAATTATTTTTAAAAACCCAAAATATTCAGAAAGAAAATGCCAAAATCAATACTTATAATCAATACTCAGCATTACTTAGCTTACAGTCATAACCAAAAATAATTGATCTATCACTGTCCTTTCCAAAGACTTTATTATGTGAAAATCTGATTCACTTAATTTTTAAAAAGGTTCCTAAAAATCATAATTCAGAATCTTTAGGGAATTCAGGACATGGGCATATAAGCAGATATAAGGAAACTGGTTTCTATTTCAGTAATTAGGTTTAACATGGTTATATGCGGGTAGATGGGACAAGGAATAATTCTATTATTTTCAGTTTCCAATAATCAACATATTTTCCCTTTATTATAACAAAGAAATCCCTTTCACCAGAGTACAGCATGGCTGCTGGTCTGATCATTTTCATCCACTTGTCTCCTGGCAGGGCGCAACCGGACACCCTCAGAACACAGCTGGTACTCGCGGTTCTTTTGAACATTGACAAAGGGCCCTCCTCTCTGTCTGCTATTTACTTGCTGAAATTTATCTTAGCCAAACACACAATGGAATTAAGTAGAAAATAACACTCTAGGAAGAAGTCTTTGGAAAAAAAACTTGTAAGATTTGCTGCATGAAGAAGGCTGTATCTAAAATTTCCAATTATTCTTCCTCACCCACCTTTTCCGGAAAATAATTCTGTGATTTACATAGTCAAAAGTAGGTGAGTCAGATAACTGATCCCTTCCTGGACTTGTATCTTGCTTTATGGATGAAGTATTTAGCTTGCTAAGTATTTTACTGCCCAAGGAAACATTTTCATGTCTGTAGGAATTTAGAGCCTTTTGAACTGCACTGGTGCACTTTTCCTGAATGCCAGGTGTCCCCACCACTTATCAAAAGCCTACATAGAGTGAATGTGCTACCAAGCATTTATGGATTATTGAAAGCACTTCTGCTATTGTGATTAGGTATTTCATGTGTAATTTCGTAGCTGCAATTTACATGCAAGAGTCAGCCTATATGAAGCAAAGTTCAGCTTTCCCAACAATTATCAAAAAACTTCTGTTCCTTAAGTCTATATTTATCCACCAGAAATATAGCAGTATTGTGTACCTTTAATTAGGAAAAAAAAATCCAAGTAATTATTAAGATTTTCATATATATTGCAAAGCTATTAGCACAATTACATAACTTTTGGGGAGCTTCCCAGAATGGAGAAGGGTGCTTATGACACTTTGGGAGCTTAGGGTCACCAGGGCACCTTGTTAGAGTGCAGGTTCTGATTTAATAGGTCTGGGGAGACCTCAGGACTGGATTTTTCAAGTAATGCTGCTGCTGCTGGTATAAGAAACGTACTTTGAGAAGCAAGTGTCAAAAAAAAAAAAATTGCATTTCTCTTCCATTTCTGAGACAGTCCATGACTTTTGCTACCATAATGCTGAGATTAAAGAATTAGAGCACCAAATGTGATTAGAAGGAGCCGGCCCCTAGTGTCAGATGCAAGGAAAGAAACTGGAAACAGACATCTCACACTGGTGTTTCTTCCAGGTCTAAACCAAGCTGATGCACAGAGGATAGGCCTAAATGGCCGTGGCGCTTGGACCCACTCTGGGGTTCCCAGAGGGGTCCCCTTGGATCCTTCCAGTGATGTGAGGGCTAAGCCAGACCGGTGTTGCCAGGCTAGGTGTGTGCAATTATTGACACAAACATCTACAAGTATGTTAATAAGGCACGGGGCAAAGCTTATTCTATCTTAAATTGCACAAATGTTTATATGGAACCTACTTTCCAGGACACTAATAATGTGCCCTGGAGAAGACACCAAGCAGTACAATCTTGGGATTCCACTTTTGAGAAACTTATGCACAATTCAAGAAAATAAGTATGACTTTCACATACAACATGGTTACTAATAACATAATAAAGTATATACTAAATGCCAAATTGAGATATGGGCTAAATTTACGACTACAAATTTCAAATGAAAAGTTGGGGAAACCTAGAAGTCCTATTGTAATTCCCTGGTATATGTTCATTCCCATTCTCCAAGATGATTACTTTTTTTTTAAGGTTAATTTTACAGTTTGAGAGAAGGTAAAGGGGAGAGAGAAAGAGAGTAGGGGAGGACCCAGAGCAGTCTCCATAGTTGTACATCATTAGTTGTGATCTGATTTTATTCCACACCGGTGGATGTGAGGCTGTGTGGTGCGGGAACAAAACTGGGGGCTCCCACATGGGAGGTGAGAACCTTTGTCACCATTTCAGCAGTTACCAGTTGTGCTGCAGTTGAGCATGTGGCTTTACATGGACCGGTGCTGGGGATTTGATCCCAGGGCCTTGCAAGTGCTTGACCTGCTGAGCTATCCCTGCATCCTGATTCTTTACTGATAAAGGGAATTAAAAAAGAGATGATTCACTATCCCACCACCAAGTCAACTAACTTATACTCCGTGCACCCATATTCTCCCCCTTGTCTTTTTGGCATTGTCCTGCTCCTGCTTAGGCCCAACGTCCCTACTTTTATCACCTCTAGCCACTAAAGGATCATGCTTTTGTAATTTCACCTCTTTTATTTGGCAAGGCCATTTTCTTCCTTTCAACTAGAACCATTACCACTTACTTGCAAATATGCCTTAATTTTGCCTAGACCTAAAGAACAAAAACAAAACTCCCTTGACCCTGTCTTCTTCTGATGGCTTCCTTACTTTCCAGCTGACCTTCAGTACACATTCTCAAAGCATTATTCCATTTTGTTTTCTCCACATCCACACACTGTGTGTGGGATTCCTCCCTTTCAAACCCTGGAAGTGAGCTTCACTTCTTCTCTGCCCATCAACATAGGTTTTACTCTGCCAAACCTAGGGGACTCTTTTCATTGGAACTCCCTGTAGCATTTGATATGGTTGACTCTCTCTTCTTCTGGAAGCAACTATTCTTGAGGGCTTCATCTCAACCTTGTTGGTTTCCCTTATCTTTCACCAGAAGCTTCTTCTCAATGCAACCTCCAAATTCTGAAGTTCCTAGGGCTCAGGCCTTAATCCTTTCTCTTTTCTAGCTACTGTAATTCTATAAGGATCTCACTCTCTTCCATGATTTTAAAGAGCTTAATGTTGGGTTTTGAGATTTTTGAGATCCCCCCAATCCCCCCACCCCCGATTCTGAGATATGAAAAAAGTACTGAAAGAGCACATTGCAGAGAACAAAGTCACAAACTTCTTCAGAGCCATCTTCTAGGGAAACCCAGGGGCATGAGGGTCTAAACTGGTTTAGCAGCCTGAGTAGTAAGAGCTAACTGGTAGGAACAAAGAATGAGGCAGAGATTCTCTTTGGGAAGAACCCAAAGTGTGTGGTATACACAACCTCCTTCATGCACTTTTAGAACTGCAGAAACTAACCCCCTTGCACTTACAAAATGCTATTGATTATGGTACATAGAAACTCTATTGGAGATCAGGGAAGGAAAATATGGTACATGGTTATAGGATCAGGGTTGAATCAATAGCATTAGGAAGGGGCCGGCTTTTGTTTTGAGTATTAAATTGGGGCAGTCTTGAGAAAAAGAAATAGCATGGGCAATATTAATAGGTGTTTGGCATTCGGGGGTGAGGGAGACCCAAATACACTCTGTAGTTCTATACTGATGTTAGTTATTCTGCTCATTAAATATACTCTTCTAAGGGTACATGGACGTTCAGACCAGAGGTTACAATGGCAACTTAGAGGAGGGGTAATTTTGAAGATTATGAAAGGTGCCTATGAGTCATGGCTTGATGACACAGAGCCTATCCTGTCTACGGCTTTGTTTGCTTCTCTGTGTCTCTTATTTCCAAGTATTGCCCCAACCACCAGCCCCTGATTTGTATCATGGAACTTACAGATATGGAGTACCTTGTCTGAGGTCAAGGGTTCACAGGAAGAATTTTATTTTACTTTATTCTATATTACTAAAGAAGATAATTATGAGGAAAAATACTTTTTATTCAAAAGTATTTTCGGGCTTTTGGAGATGGGTTTTTAGTCAGAAGTAATCATCCCCCTACCATCTCTATTTAAAGCATTTTTGTTTTCTAAGGAGCTGTCAGACCTCATTAGGATGGCTCAGTCATTCACTTTTCTTTTAGGGTCTTTGACTTGGAGACACTCTAGGAACACTGATATTTGACAAAGCCACATTTCTAAGGTTTTCACATATTTCCATTCGGTAGCCCACGCTGTGCGTACACTGTGAGCTGTCCTGGCTTTAGCGTATTATTTCAGCCCCTAGGGGTCGTGAGTCTATTGGCTCTTCCTTTTGAACTGTATACAGAACTACCACAGTTACACGCCTCTCCAGGGTGACGTTTATAATGTGTGATGGGCAGAGTGGGTCAACAGAAAATGGATGGCATATCAACCTCATGGAAACCTGACCCTTACATTTTCCCATGTGTTCTTGCTCCTCACCTCCCCCTGTTGGCTCGCATTCTCTCGGGCAGGACAGAAGGCCCTCGCCCCCAGACCCCCACACGGGCAGCGTCCAGCCACTGTTGAGAGGCTTCTTTGTGATGTGCTATTTGCACCATCTCTACGCATCTTGAGTCTCCAGGATGAGTTCGTGACAGATAGCCAGGATTTAGAGAACTTCCCCTTAGCAGGACAGTTAGCCTGGTGAGAGAGCTTCTCATTTCTCAGCAGTCATCGGATGAGTGACTTCCTACTGGAGTGTTCCTGTGGGGCAGGACAAGAGGAAACCACCTCGTCCAGCAGGACTTGCAGAGAAAGCAAGGCCATCACCATGTGTGTCCTACCAAGCAGGCGCTGGGTTTCTTCCCCAGCAGGCATAGTTCTTAGAACAAAAGAAGACCCTGGGATCTCTGTGGGCAGCCTCAGGGGGGCTCTTCAAAGAGCCCAGGCAATGAAAAGGAAGAAAGCGTTTTGGGGGTTAAATACTTAACTTGACTAATTAGAGGAAATCTTTTGTTTCATGCCTGGTCATGTCTGGTTTAGCTTGTCTTTTAAAAATGTTCTGTACTATAGTCATAAACTTGAAACCACACTTTTCCAAAACATATTAAATTCGTATTTGTTAAAGAATACTGATAGCTATTGATATGTGAACAAAATAAAAAATTTTTTTAATGTAAAATAAGGAAGTTAATTCACTACAAAGAAACAAAAATTTCAACTTAAAAACATTATTATGTCAGAGAGGATAGAGTTCATGATGAAACAAAAATTACTGTTGTGTATTTTCAAATATCAATTTATCATCGCTAATAACTCTCATTATAGAGTATGAGCATAAGATTAATGGGAATTTCTCAGTTCTCTAATGAGATCTTTTGTAGCAAAATTTATACCAGTGACATGGTTTTCTTTTGTTTAGGATATCAGTACAATTAATTCAGTTCTCTAATTATGAGGAAACAATCTTAAATAGAGACAAAACGTTTCATCAATGAAAGCATGGCCACCCACTAAAAAGCCACCCTAGATGTAGCTGCAATTCACAAATGAAAGATTAGCCTCAAAGTAGAGAACGTGGGGAAGCCGGGATGGCTCAGTGGGTTAGGCGCTCACTTTGCAGCTCTGGGGACCGAGGATTGAATCCTGGGACCGAGGATTGAATCCCGGCCCCGGCCCGTGAGGAACCATATGCTGAACTGGGGAGCTCCCCCAGTTCAGTTCTCACTGGGGCGAGACCCCAGCCCAGTTCCTGCCCCGTGCAGCCCCGCTCAGCTGTGGAATAAAACTATGTGGAAAAATCAATGATGTGCAACTGTGGAGACTGTTCTGGGCCATCCCCCTTCTCTCTCTCTCTCTCTCTCTCTCTCTCTCTCTCTCTCTCTGTATCTCTCTCTCTCTGTCAAAAACAATAAATAAATCTTAAAAAAAAGTAGAGAATGTCATGTTCAGACTGACACAAACATGAGTTTTCAAATTCAACGTTGTTCAGAGATTTGTATTTTAAAACATGATGTTTACTATGGTAAATTTCATCTTTCGAGGATACAAAGAGCGACTTACTTTAGAGTCCATTCCAAACTATTGCAAATAAAGTACACTGGAAAAACCTGACATAAGCTATTGCTATATATGACGTGCGTATGTGTGTGTAGTTTTCACAAGCTGACCCATTTCTATAATTTCTGGAAACTGAAAAATGAAAATTTCTCTTTCTTGAATCATTCATCACGAGACTCTGTTGGGAATATTTTGAGGGTCGCTGTATCAGATTAGGAAATGAATATTGTAAATAAATCATTACTAGTAGGATTGGAAATCTGGCCTTTCCAAATCACAGTTCTCTACTTTCTATTTCAGAATCTGTAAGAAGGAATAAAATCAGGCACAAGTAGGATTCCTCCTCCTTCTTCCTCCTTTTTTATTGTCGCCTAGAATCATCCTCAACTTGCACCACTATAATTTGAGTTCCTTACCACATGGCTTGATTCTGATTATGGTGTGGACACCTTGTGTTTGTGGATTGCTCGGGCATGAGACTATCCTGTGTGGGAAGGACAGTCACCCCTCAGATAGTTTCTCCTGTATTTTCAGAGAAAAACAGTATGGCTTCTGCTAGTCTGTCACTGCTTAGGGTCACTAAAAGATTATGATGTGAATATATGATACAACTTTCCCACACGGCTCCCAAATATCAATCTACCCACAGGTACTGTGTGAGGGCGGTTCCCATGGCCCTCCCAGGTGGGGGTGGGGAGAGAGGAGACCCTCCTTCAAGAACCACCAGCTTCCACTTTGGTGACTTATCTCCAATTTTACGAGTCAAGTTTTTTATTATTGTATTCTCAGAATCTCTTCATATGCATAAATGGTTCACACTACCATTAGTGGGAATCTCAGAATGAAAACTTATACATTCAGATAAATCACAACTAGATATACTCCTGTCTACTTTGGAATATATTTAAATCATTTAAAAATACTTTTCAAGGTTCCATTCTTTGCTTTATTGCTTGATTTTATGTTTTCTTTCTTGACTTTTTATCTTTCAGGTACAATCAAAACTCTCTCATAATGCCTTCAATGTCTAAAGCAAGTGTGTCCAATCTTTTGGCTTCCCAGGGTCACAGTGGAAGAAGAATTGTCTTGGGCCACACATAAAACACACTAACACTAACAATAGCTGATGAGCTAAGAAAAAAAAATCTCATTGTGTTTTAAGATTAAAGTTCATGAACGTGTGTTGGGCCACACTCAAAGTCGTCCTGAGCCATGTGCAGTCTGCGGGCTGTGGGTTAGACAAGCTTGGTCTAGGGCAGGGGTTCCCAACCTTTTTATACCCTAGGGCGCATTCTAAAATATCGGTAGGGCAGCGGGCACCAGCTATTTCTAAGGATATTTATTATTGAACAAGAATAAAAAATAATAAACAAAAATAATTTTAAAATAATAAATTTATTATACAAATTACATACACACAAAGAAACATATATACAAAACGTAATACAAAGTAAATAAAAAACACACGTATAATAAAATCATTTAAAAAAACATAAAAGAAAACACAAAAAAAACCAATCTGTCAGTGTGATCTTTGGCATTGCATTTCATTGGCCAGTGCCTCGTAATTAGGAGAGTATGACGACAACCCTGTTAGCAAACAATTATTAAGATGCTCATCGGTAAGTCGAGATCTATATCGTGATTTTATTAAATTCACGTTTGAAAACAAAGATTCGCATAAATACGTTGACCCGAAAAACGATTGATTTTATATGCTGCTTTTTTAAAAAATGGGAACCTTTCTTTGTTGACTATGTTCCATAAGTCCTCTGATATTAAGGATTTTAGCAAAATATTGTTCTTAAGGTTCAAAATTTCTAACTCTAGTTCTTCTGCTTTCCCCTGAACAAGGTCTGCAATACATGCGGCTAGTTCTATTACATTTGTTTGGCAAGTAAAAGGATTGATACAGAAGGAGACAATTGGCTCGATATTTGTAAACTGCAGAAATCTCTCTTCAAACTGTTTTTGAAGCACTTGCAGGGTCTCAATAAATAATGACACGTTTAATTCACTGTTACCTAGCATTTTCCTCATATATGGGACGTACACGAGAGACTTGATATGCAGATGTGATATCAACAAAGTCAATTTTGCTTTAAATGCGTTTACAGAGCTTATCATTTCAGCTACATTTTTGTCTTTTCCCTGCAACTCCAAATTGAAAGAATCTAATTTTTCCATGGTGTCAGCAAGAAAACCCAAATCCACCAGCCAGCAAGAGTCTGTTAGTTCATCATAATTTTCATTTTTATCATGTATAAATGTTTTTATTTCTTCAATTAAGTTCACAAATCTTG
>PVKE010023563.1:0-24539 GCA_004027555.1 Craseonycteris thonglongyai | reverse complement strand
GTTGTGAAGAAGTAACTAGAAAACACCTGGGGAAACTAACGGGAGAGAGGGCTATTTCAGTAAGGTTTGTTAATGCAGACTCGTCTTGGTGCCTACTCTCTGTGCCCAGTGAAAAGATATGCTCTCCTCTTTCTGGTACTAAAGAGGATGGGATACCTTCACAAAGGGAAATTTATGCCACTCTTTTAGGTGGAAAAGGACAGTGTAGGGAACTCCTGTTGCATCTGCTGATTCTCCATAACCTTTATGCCAAGGGGGTGTATTTTGGGGTTGTGTAGTATCCAGGTTCTATTCAATTAACATGTCCCAATTGGCTGCTGACCCCCAGAAGAATAACAGACATTTTGAGTGTGACTGGACCCACCCCATGGCCTGGAACCAAGCCCAGCTGAGTCCGGCCTAGATCAGCTGAACCATAGCCAACCCACAGGTGCCTGAGTGAGAAATAAAAGCTTATGGCTGTGTGTCATTCAGATTTTATGGTTGCTTGTTACTCAGTGTGATTGCAACAATGGTCTATTCATCTGTAAAATGGGGAAAATGTGTATCTGACCTGCACAAATTACATGCTAGATAAACCCAGCTTCTCCGATTTCAACACCCTGGGAGTGTAACTGAGGTCACACTCATGTGGATTCCTGATTTGCAATGGCTCCTCTGCTCATGAGGCAATTCCCTTTCTGGAAGAGGGTCTATAAATGGTTGTGATTCTCTGTATTGGGGTGTGCCTTCCGACAAGCCCCTGGTCCCCACAACTCTGTCAGGGTACCACTGTAAGCTTGGGGTCTGCATCTAGCCATCGGCTCAGGCTGGCCATTTGCGGGACTATGGGGGAAAATGGCAACAAACAGCAGAGAACTTGAACTTCATGACGCAGGACAGCTGAACTCATTGACTTGCTTAACAACTACCTACCTTCCCCGTATGAGCAGGTATTCAGTGAACCAGATTCATGCTTCAGGAGACTGAGAGGCCTGAAACTGGCAGTGAATTCAAAACAGCATTAGGCAAGGATTTGGAGTCAATCATTTCCTCAGTTCACGGCATGTCATCACCATGGTGGGTAAGGCCCTGGTGTTTTTTTATTATAATATTTTTCCTTTCCTCACACAGACCCTCTTGTAATTTCTGCCTCTGAACACCTAACTAGCCATTCTAATATATTTGATATACAATTTAAGCCAGTGGTTCTCAACCAGGGCAATTTTGCCCCCTTCCCACCAGTGGGAGAGATTTGGGGATATTTGGAGAGAGTTTTGGTTGTTACAGCTGAGGGATTGCTGCTGGCATCTAGGGAGAGGCTAGGGATGCTGCATAGGACAGCCCCCCACAACCCAGAACTATCTAGCTCCAAATGTGAATATGGCCAAGGTTGAGAGCTGTGTGGGTGTATCCTGAAACACGCTACACACAAGCACATATACAAATATGTCCACATGTGTGTCTATGCACACAAAAGGTGTACGTCATAATCTTTGTAGGTTTGATTTTGAATTTACATAAGTAGTATTGAGATAAAAATCTGACTTAGTTTCTTACTTTTTTTTTCATTTATCAGTGTATTTAACACCTTTCTATACTGCTGCTCATAAGTCTAGTTCCTTCCTTTCTGATGGGTGCATTGTTCTCCATTACATTCATCTGGCACATTCTCTTAGTGATGGACATACAGGCTGCTCCATCAACAGAGCTGTGATAACAGCCTCCTCACACCTATGCCGGGTGCACCTGCACTGTTTGTGGAGCCCACACTTAGGAGTAGGCCTGCTGGGTCCTCAACACTTAATTTCACCAAGTCCATTCCCACCACAGGGCTCCCCAGTTTGTCCTCCTGCTAGCTAGGCCGAGTTTCTGTTTTCCCATATCCTCAGCATATGATCTGTCTTTCTCACTTTTGCACACCTGTGGATATGAGGTGGTATCTTTTTAATTTCTACATCTTTGACTTCAAGGTAGGTTAAAGAGCTCTTCACCTGCTTGCATGTCCTTAGGTTTTCTCCCTCACTAAGAATGAAGTCATTAAGAACAAAGAGAAGGGAGTACACAGCGTGGATTGTAAACCCATTGCCTCAGTGGGCTAGGTGTGAAGCTGTAGGAGCTGGTGGGGACTGGGGTAGACCAGACACACAGGTTTTGTCTAAAAGGAGTGGAGCTGCTCAGCCTTAGCTAATTCTCTCCATACAGCAATGAAAGCCCAGTTGGTTTTTATTTATTTATTTTTTTATCTTTATGTATTTTTAGGAGAAGCCCCCAAATTCTTGACTTTACAATGTTAGCAACTACAGTAATTAAAATTTTAAAGTATATTTGAGAAGCCCAAGAATTCACTCTGGTGTGTGAGATTTGTTTCACAACCTACTGGTCTGCACTTTCTGGTCTAGGAATGTCCCAAGGTGTGGGGACAAACAGGAAGTGACTGAGTATCACCTGTGGATCCAACCCTTCCATTTCTTCTTTCCTTCTCTTCTGCCCCAGGTTGCCTTCACTGTGATTGGTTCTGTTCCCACCAGCATGGACTCCAGCCTTGTGGGAACTGAGCTTAGAATTCGAGAAGCTATGGGCTGGACCCAGATCACATAGCCTGAGAGCTCCCCAAAGACCAGGAGCCTGTTGGGCCAGGAACTGATGGGTAGCTTCCTGTGGTTTGGTGCTGGAACTACTCCTGCTCTTTCCGGCGTCACCTGGACATGAGCATGTTCTGACAACTGTCTCAGATCACAGTCCACATTTTGAACCTGAACCAGCCTCCCACTGGTGGGTATTTTGAAGTGAAGTGTACCCTCCCCAAATCAGAGTGGGATTGTATTTGGAGGCCTTTAAAGAGATAATTAACGTAAGATGAGGCCATGAAGGTGAGCTCTCTCCCAATATGACTGGTGTCCTTATAAGAGGTTAGGACACAGACACACCAGAGGGAAGACCTTGTGAAGACACTGGCAGAAGGCAGCCATCTACAAGCCAAGGGGAGAGGCCTCAGAAGAAACCGGACCTGCTGGCTCCTTGATCTCCAGAACTATGAGGAAGACATTTCTGTTTTCTAAGCCACCCACCCAGTCTTTGTCACGGCAGCTTTAGCTATATGCAGAGTTGTGTGTGAAGGTTTATGGGAGCAGGGTTGGGAAATTCTACATGAGAACAAGGGAGGCAGAACCAGGCAGGGGGAGAAACTGAACCCGTGAGGCTGCCGCTGAGGTGAGGGTCTGGAGCTGGGATGGCTCCTCAGGGCTCTTCCAAGCTGAGGAAAGGGGCTTTGGTTTCTTCCTGTACATCAGTCTTTCTGGAGGTGACGGGAGGGAGGTTATCTTGCCCCCGGGGAATATTTGGCAATGCTTGCAGATATTTGTGTGTGTGTGTGTGTATGGTTAGGGGGTACTGGCATCTAGTGGGCAGAGACCAGGAATGCTGCTGCTAAATATGCTACAATGCTCAAGACAGCCCCCCCACCCATAACAAACAGCCACCCAGCCCCAAGTGTCAATAGTGCCAAGACTGAGAAAGCCTGCCCTCTGTCAACGAGGCATGGGCCATGAGCCGCTGCTCTTGCAAGGCCGTAACCTTGGGCAGGTCCCTGCAGCTGATGGCAATTCCCGCTGAGGTGTGTAGTTGTGAGCCATCAGCAGCCTCTATAAGGTGACCAGATTTTAACATTGGTAAAGCGGGACACCATTGACCGGGAGGGAGGGGGTTCTTGATTAAAAATTTGGTCTGTCTCCTGCCGTTCCCTAGCTTGTCGTGCATTCTTTCCAAAAATCGGGACTTTTTTAAAACGCCGCAGGACATGGGACAAATTGTTAAAAATCGGGACTGTCCCGCCAAAAGCGGGACGTCTGGTCACCTTACTCTATGTTCCCAGCAACCGAGGAATGGGTGTCTTGGCCATGAAGAGAGGATCTAGGCAGAGCAAAGAGCTCTTCAACTGGTGCCTCAGACTTCTCTTTTTCATAGGAGTAACAACCAGCCATGTTCAAGGCACTGACCTGGGGGTTTTACATCTATTGTCTCATTTAAGCCTAATGAAAAGCCCAAGAGGTGGCTTGTACTACTACCTTACAAAACAATCATCTGACACGCAGGGTTAGCCACTCACCCACGGTTACTGAGCTAGTGAATTAGAGCCTCAGGTTGAATCCAGGGTCGTGGGTTCCGAGGTCTGGCTCTTCGGCAAGCGGGAAAGACAAGCTTTGCTAAAGCAAGAGCAGGACACTCAGCACACATAAGAGAGTGTGGGCCTTAGACTTAACCTGGAATTGATATAAATCCAACCTCAGAACAGCCAGAAGCCCTGTGCAAACATCCCGGGAGACCAGACGCTGAGCTGGGGCTGCCTGGAGAGCAATCTCCCCTCTCCCTGCCCCACGCCTCCACTTCAGCAAACCTAATGGGTTACCAGAAATAATCCCTTTCATAGGAGAATTTTTTTTTTTTTTTTTGGCCTCCTGAGGGGAATGCATGAACCTTAGAAATTTGATGACAACAGTAGCTACAAAAAAGAAAAAGGTCACTTTCCTGGAGTCAACAGTATAAAAATAATTTTTATTTACTACTGTAAATAAAGTAGTGCAAAGAGTCATTTGGACCCACAATATTGCATTACTGATGTACTACCTAAGCAGCATACAGTGTGCAGAGTCTGCTCTTCCTCTCCCAGTGAGTGTGCGTGCACAGACATGTGCGCGCACGTGTGCACACACACACACACAGCCCCACGCAGACTCAGGCAGGCATAATGGGGTGGGGATGAGACTGCACTGAAGGCTTGATTCCCGCGTATTCCACTGCTGCCAATCTATTCTAGTGGGTGATTCATGGAGAAAGCTACACTTAAATACTAAGAATTTCTTAATGTTATTTTTATGGATTGCAATTGCAAAGTAACTGATGTCCAACAGTGTCATTGAATGATTAGGAAGCACTACGACCTTAGAAAACTTCAAGGAGAAAAATGTAAACCAATTTACAAAGCCATCACCTTTCCTACACCTCCTGCCACAGCCCATTTATTTCACAGGGTCCTTAGAACCACTGCGTGTTGGAAGTCAACTTGAAAGCTTGATTGGACTTTGAGAAGCAGGGCTGTGGCAAGCACGTACTGGAATATTGTCTAACTTGTAGAAAAGTCCCAATCTTTTTGTTATGTAATAAAAGGGAAGGGACAGGGGGCTAAGATTCTCAAAAGACATCCCAGTGTATAAGGATTCGGACATGCCGCAGGGCAAAATGTGACTCCCAACACAGTCACCAGGACTGCATGTCTGCGAGACGTAGCTAAACCTCCTCGACACACCCCTACAATCAGGATGGTCTTGGATGTCATATCTTGGGTACCATTGTTAGCTTTGGGTACTTCCTTGTAATTTGATCCAAAAAAAAAAGACACCAAGTGCAAAATTCGCATCCAGTTGACGAGACGTTTAAGGTGTTTATCCGTATAACGCCCTGGCCCCAGCTTTCCGACACCAGCTGTTGGAAGGCGTCTCTCTCATCTGCAGAGACCTGAAGGGCACTATTCACCCACGTGGCTCTGGGCCAGTAGTGCTGGGGGGCTGGTCCTGAGCAGAGGCATCGGCAGCTGGAGTCACAGCTGGACTTGGAGTGGGAGCAGTGGGGTCAGGGGCGGCCCCGGCTGGTGTCAGACTGGAACGGTTGGCTGCAGAGACACATGCACCACAGGTGGTGAGTATTCACAACAGGACACACAACCACACCTAGACGCTAGCAAGCCAGGAGATACTTGTGGCCCTGACGCTAACTAGATAAGCAACTCTGGAACCCTTCTTTAGGTTTGTTGGACTTCAGTGTCCCTTTCTCTAAAATGGCAGGTTGGGATATACGAGGGCTGTCCAGAAAACATAAAAAAAAAATAAAATAAATAAATCTAGCTGTTCTCAATATAATGAGAATCGTTACATGGCTGGGTACTTTCTGGCCAGCCCTCATCCATGCAAAGATCTCCTATGGTTCTGACATCCTGGGACTCTAAGTTCTACATCTATGCTGTGACTTTCAGAGAAATATTTTAATTAAAAGAAAAAACAACTCTCCGGTTTGTTTCCTGTGGTCATATTTCTTTTATTACCCACGGTGTCAATGCAATACAAGCTATGAATTATACTAATCAATTAGAAAGGAGTGTTGGTTTTCTTCACACTTTTTTTTTTTTAATGATTTTTCATTGAACTGAGTCCCACAGGGGAAGCATTCCCTGGCAGGAGCAGAACTGAGGGCCTCCCACATGGGGAAGCTCCCCCCAGTTCAGCATATGGGTGTGCACGAGCCGGTGCCAGGACTCAGTCCTCAGGGCTGCAAGGCGAGCACTCAACCCACTGAGCCGTCCTGGCATCCCCTACATCTGACTTTTAGGAAAAAAACCCTTAAAGGGTTGCATTTCCAAGTACTTCTGTTCATCTCTAAGGGGCCATTCTCAGAAATTCAACAAAGGGCTCCAAAGCTTCTGGCTTTTCAAGATACATAAAATAACTCTCGTAGGAATACTTTCCAATACCTACACAATATCTTGTGACTCCAGAGAATGTTCTGAGAGAACAGGCCAATGGTGGGGTGGGGATCGGGATGTTGCACATATGTTTCTAGGTTAAAGTCCTTATTGTGGCAGGTGCTCTAACCATGGCAGCCCATTTGCTGGAGTCCAGAGACCTGGTCTGGTCAATTCTAATTTATCTACCACTAATAGATGACTTTGGAGTAGATATGAAATGGCAGACATTTCACACCCAACGTGCGTGAATATCCTAGGCCTTGCTTGGTTTCCTCATCTGTGAATCAAGGGGCATAGATCAGATGGTCCAGGACTCCTTTGGGCCCTAAAATTTATTTTTCTGATAATCTCTGAGGAAATTAATGAAGTACTAAGGCATGCATATTTCCTTTTCAAGCTCAGTCAGGGGGAAAAAAAAGTTTAAATCACCATGGTAACAAGATAAATCGGCAATCAGTTTTCTGATTAAGACAAAAAAGTGCCAAAGTGTAAATGTAGAAGGAATGCATAATTAGCATTGCCACGATTTAAATCTTGTCAGAGCATAATAAAAAGGCTCCCTGTTTCTACAGTGAGCTTGTTATTACCCATGTGAGAATTCTTTCCCCTCCCATCAGGGGACCAGCCCCCCGCAGCCCATCAGCATTTTCGAGGCACCCCCTTTTCTCTGCTCACCTGGAATGTGTGCTAATTTGATGACCGGGCTAGAATCAAGGTAACCGGGGAAGCCGGGATGGCTCAGTGGGTTAAGCGCTCACTTTGCAGCGCCGGGGACCTGGGATCGAGTCCCGGCCCCGGCCCGTGCGGAACCATGTGCTGAACTGGGAGCTCCCCCAGTTCAGTTCTCTCTCTGTCTCTGTCTCTGTATCTCTCTCCCTCTCTGTCCCCCCAAAAAACAAAAAAACAAAAACAAAAAACTGAGTCTAAATTTCCTAATGGGGAAGCCGGGATGGCTGAGTGGGTTAAGTGCTCACTTTGCAGCGCTGGGGACCGAGGATCGAATCCCGGCCCCGGCCCGTGCGGAACCATGTGCTGAACTGGGAGCTCCCCCTGTTCAGTTCTCTCTCTGTATCTCTCTCTCTCTCTCTCTCAAAAATAAATAAATAAATAGAATCAAGGTAACCAAGAAAATAAATGTGCTGTTTAAAAAATTATGGCATATATTCCAGACTCAAATAGAAGCGATTTGTGGATTACTTGCTGCTTGGGGGACCATTTTCTGTCCATTAGTGAGAATAATCAAGAGCTGGCTGAGTGGTGCAGCCCATGGGCCAAATAAGGTTTTCTGCCTGCTTCTGTGCAGCTCCCAATCTAATAATAGTTTTCTTATTTTTATTTTTAAAGATTTATTTTATTGTTTTGACAGAGACAGAGAGAGACAGAGAGAAGGGGGAGGGCCCAGAGCAGTCTCCATAGTTGTATGTCATCAGTTTTCCACATGGTTTTGTTCTACACAGGTGGGCAGGGGCTGTGCAGGGTGGGAACCGGGCTGGGGGCCTCCTGCATGGGAAGCACACCCCCCCAGAGCCAGGAGCTGAACTGGGGGTTGGGGGGCAAGAACTGAACTGGGGGCCTCCCACATGGGAAGCACACCCCAGTTCAGCATATGGTTTTTCATGGGCCAAGGCCGAGATTCAATCCTCTGTCCCCAGGGCTGCAAAGCGAGCGCTCAACTCTCTAAGCCATCTCAGCTTCCCCTAGTTTTCTCATTTTTAAATGGTTGAACAACAACAACAAAAAAAATTCAAAAGAAGAGTAATATTTCATGACGTGAAAAACAGATGAGATTCACATTTTCATGTCCATCGTAAAGTTTTTTTGGAAACCAGTCATACCATTTGTTTTCACATATTATGTATCAATGGCTGCTTTTACATGATAAGGCAAGTTGAGTCACTGTCACAGAAATGGCCCTCAAAGACTCAAATGTTTATCTATCTGGCTCTTTACAGGAAAAGCTGGCCAACCCCTGTTGTGCACCATTGTAGGAAAAAAATCTGTGAGGCCAGTTGAACCAACGGGAACATAAAGGAAAGAAGAATATCAGGGAAGGCCGGGATGGCTCAGTGGGTTAAGCACTCACTTTGCAGCCCTGGGGACTGAGGATCGAATCCTGGCCCCGGCCTGTGTGGACCCATATGCTGAACTGGGGAGTGTCCCCAAGTTCAGTTCTCACCGGGGTGAAACCCTGGCCCAGTTCCTGCCCTGTGCAGCCCCGCGCCCACCTGTGGAATGAAACTATGTGGAAAAACCAATGATGTGCAACTATGGAGACTGTTCTGGGCCCTCCCCCTTCTCTCTGTCTCTGTATCTCTCTCTCTCTCTCTCTCTGTCAAAAAAAAAAAGAAAGAAAGAAAAAAGAAAGAAACATTAAAAAAAAAAAATCAGAGAATATACTGGAATAATCCTGAAAGAGTACAATGTTTTCAAAGATGGAGTGCAATCGGGTGAGGGAGGGGGAAATGTTGGAAATCCTATGCTAGGAATGAGATCTAGCTACTTTCCTTGGGCCTTTGGATCTAGCAGGGCCCAGGACGAATATGTGATCTACGTCACTGAAACATTTCTTGTGAGTAGAGATACTGGGAGGGCGTCAAGGGTAATGAGATAGGAGACAATGAAACCTCACCATCAAAATTGAGCCAACTTTAAGGCTATGGTTTTTCTCATGAGCACCACTTTGTGACATTTTACTGTAATTTTCGTAGAAACCTCCTTAATTGGAAATGAAGAGGACAGGAAAAGAGTAGGAAAAGGTTTAATTAATCTTGTTCCTATCCTCTTCCTCTTGCACTAGGGTAACCACTTCGGCACAAAAACGATGAGTTGGCTTCAATTATGACTGATCCGAATAGGCTGACATTGGCTGAGAAGGTTACCTAGTCCTACTTAGGAGATGGCAGTTCTGCAAATCTTGCTCTATACTGTGTGTTGTATTTAGACAGAAATTCATACTAATACTAACACTAGGTAAGAAAGGCAGGACTCTTCTAAAATGGCCATTTACATTTTCTCCTCCTCTTCTTCCCTTTCCCTTCCTTTGGGTAGCCAGCCAGGCTTCATGCTTTTTTCTTTCTATCTTTCTTTCTTTATTCTGTCTCAGAGGACACTGGTGGTGGGGCAGAAATGAAGATGGGTCTAGGCGTACTTGGCTTTGAGATTTTTTTGTTTTTTCAAAAGCCTGAGCCCATTAGGGCAACTCTGCTCGGCATCCCTGCCCGGGAGGGGTGGGGGAGCATGCTTTAGAAACGCTGTGAGGCAGGACAGGGAGCTTTTTGGAGTTTGACAAAGCGACTGAGTCCCGCTGTGGGTTGTGCCATCAGCACAGCTCTCACCTGAGCCTTCAGCAATCTCAGAGAGGAAGACTTGGAAGAGAAGAGATGAACAGTGCTCAGCTTTGGCAAAGATGATGGGACTTCAAGTGACCCAGAAGCTGTAAAGTCAATGGACGTGGAGGAGTGTGGGCCTCAGGGCACTGTGTGTGTTCTCTTATCAGAATGGTGACCGTAAGTGTTCCTGGTGGTACCCAGCACCCAGGGACCTTTGTACTACCCTGGGAGGCCTCCGGAAAGACGAGCTGCCTGGTGGAATGCAAGCTAAGAGTCAAAAACAGGCTGCCTTAACACATTGCGTACGGATCACGAGAATCTCCGTTTTTTCTGAGCCATGCGTTAAGGACGGGTAATGAGAATTCTCGTTTTTACACTTGACCTTTTATTTTTTGCAAGATTTATTTAATTAATGAGGTTTGGTTGATATATAACAAGCAAATATTATCAATGGATGAATTTATGTGAGTAAGTACAAAAATTTCATTGAGAAGTTATAAATAATATGGAAGCAATAGCATTTTAAAGAGAAGAGTTCATTTCAACGTGGTCTCATTTAAATACCTGCCGGAACAGAGGGGTACGAGGGATTTAAACCCCGCCGTACGCAACGTGTTAAAGAAAATAAAAGAGGCGGACAGTATCTTCCGTGTACTAGGTTAGTCAATATCTTTGTTTACATCAGGGTTGTCCAATCTTGTGGCTTCCCTGGGACACACTGAAAGAAGGAAAATTATCTCGGGCCACACATAAAATACATGAACACTAATGATAGCTGATGAGCTAAAAACAAAAAAATCTCCTGTTTTAAGAAAGTGTATGAATTTGTGTTGGGCCTATTCAAAGCCATCGTAGGCTGCAGGTTGGACAAGTTTGGTTTAGAGGCTTTAAGAAAGCAGTTTATGCGGATGCCAGGATAGCATTTTATGAGCATCTGCCTTGCAATGGCCCGTTTGGGGATCAATTCCGGGCCCCGGCCGGTGCAAACCCATTTACTGAACTGCAGAGCAACTGTAACTGCCGGGTGGCTCCGTGGCAAAGGGTCCTGCACCCCATGTGGGAGGCACCCAGTTTGGTTTCCGCCCATGTGGCCTCATATCCACCTGTGTGGAATGAAACCATGTCACAACTGATGTACAACTATGGAGATTACTCTGGAGCCTCCCTTCTTCTCTCTCTTTCTCTCTCTCGCACCTCTTCTCAAAAACAATGAATAAATAAATAAATCACAAAAGCATTTTGTGTTTTAGAAAGAGTCTAACAACATAGAAAAACACGGTGAGCCCTGGTAATTGGGTCATTATTCCGAGGTAAACCAAGCTGTTCAGGAACAGGCGCCACCTGGTGCCAGCAGGCTCTAATTGCAGGTAGAACGCCCCGAGGACATTACTCCTTGGGAGCCAGCAGCCAACCTTTGTGGCGTTACAGGCACATTGTATCTTGTTATCACCCTATGTGGTTCTCCCAACTACAAACAGGAGGCAGTTGTACTGTTTCTGCTATTGTACAGGAGGGGACACTGAGGCACAGGCAGGGTCACACGGCTAGTGGCGGGGCCAGAATCGTAGGAGCCTGACTCCCAAGCCTGTGCTGTTAGCTCTGGTCCCGCACTGCCAGCCCTCTGCACACGGGACAATTGAATGGGGCCGATGTGGTGAGGCGTTGACCGTCGATCACAGAGCATATAAACGCAGTGGGGAAATGAAGGTATTGAAGCTGAACGCAGAATGGATGGACAGCTCAATTTAAAGGTTTGATCATCTATCACGAGTTTTTAAAAACGACTGACTAGAACAACAAATCACGAAATGACAAAGATCTCTAACTTTCTGCACAATCTTTACACAAAGCTACTTAAGGGAGGACCTTAGCTTTCTGGTTGGTTCCTCGTTATTACTGTTTGCTTCACGCCCATGGCTACTGTGACCGTCTATGTACGTCATCGTCACCGTTCCCAGGGGGCAGCAAATGCTGGGACCTTAGCACTCACTCATCCGGGAGACCCCAGGGGTAGAAACTTTGCCTCTTGGGGGTCCCCTGCAGTGGCTTCTCTCCACTGTCACCTCTATCACCCCTGTCCCCTTGCCGATGAAGTACCTTCTTAGTTCAAAGTTACTGACAAATGCACACTTATGTTGAGGACTTAAAAAATATGAAAGTAACTTCTTATACAGTTTTACTCAATACTAGTTCTAACAGGGCTGGTAGCCACCCCTGCAGGGCACATGTTTTTTTTTGTGTTTTTTTTTTTTTACTTCTTGACCCTTATGACTCAAAGTGTGCTCCACGGAACAGCAGTGTGTCTGTCCCCTAAAAGCTTGTTACAGATGATGAATCTCAGAGCTCACCCCTGAATCAGACTCTACACTTAACAAGATCCCTGGGTGATGCATGTGCACATTAAAATTAAGAAGCACTGGGCTGGAATTCATATATTGAAATATATAGTACTTTAGGACAATCAGTTTCTTTTTATTTCTCCTTTATATTGCTGTTAGGGCATTATTTTAAAAATATGTGTGTAGGCAGGTTAATTACTATTCATTTCAGGGGACCAAAACTGTGCTGCAGACTATTTCTTACGTGAGGGGACAAGAAGTGGGAGACAGATGATAATGGCTGTTGTAAAGTATGGTGAATCTGAAAAAGTTTCAACTCCTGTTGCCCTACACCCTTTCTCGGACTTGACTTTGTGATTTTGGGCGGGCCCCTTCATTCCTCTGGCCTCAATTCTTCATCTATAAAATAAAGGGCAGAGAGTTAAATTATTTTTAAGATCCCATCTATATTTCACTAAGGCTGGCCAGCAGCGAGAAAGGTAGGTGCAGGAAGAAGCAAGTGAAAGAGTGAAAAAAAAGTGTTAAGGAGCAAAGGATACATAGGAAAGAGAAATACATGAAAGGAGGGACAGGAAGACGACACTGTGGAGGGATTCATAATGAAGACATGAAGAAAGGAAAGAGACAACTTCTGATAAAAGCAATTCCACCAGCCCATGAATTTTCATGGCTACCAGCTGGCATGAAAGCATAAAGACAATTTCCAGCTCCTCTAACGGAATTGCATTTGTAATAATCATAACAATATTTCTACTGAGTAAAAATGACAAAGATAATTTGAAATGGAAAACACTGACAAGATGCAAAATAAATGTGCGATACCTGGCCACAAATTTAGGGACGGGACAGAATTTGCATGAGGAAAATTTATACCCTGGCATACTAGGAGGCTTCAAACCTGGAGGGGCTTCTGATAGTTCCCTGTTAATCTCCTCAGGTAAATCAGAAGGCAATGATTCTGAATTAGCCTCTGGTAATAGTGACTTCTGTCTCATCATCAAATCCGAGGTGAAATGTATGCCTTTCACTTTTCATTATCTGCTACACAAATAACGGCTGAGTGCATGCTTAAATGCTCTGTCCAGTCCTAATGTGTCTATTTGTAAATGTTCCTCTTGGTCGTCATGAGTGATTATGTACTTTTGCAGCCATCCAAGATGGTGGGAAATTACAATCCTTCATGAGAGATGTTTGCAAGTTTGAGTGCCTACTAAGAGTGAGATCCCAAATGATAGGCCTCCCCCTGACAAAGCTTATGACCTTACAGGAGAGATAAACATAATAGCTAATATTTACTGAGAGAGTTTTATATGCCAGATATATGTAATAATAGCTAGGATTTAACTATACTTGTCTTCTGCTAAGTGTCATGCATATTTTTTTGTGATGAAGCCTTTTAACATCCCTGGGAAGCAGCTACTATGATACTCTTATTTTAGTGATAAGAAATTGGAGGACCAGAAAGGTGAAATAACTTGCCATAAATTACACAGCTAGTAAGTAGCCAAGCCCAGATATAAGTGACAAAGGCATCTATCTCCTCAACTACTGCCCTATACTAGCTCAGAAAAATCATAGTGAGCAGTGGAATCCACACTACAATACATGTTCACTTTACATTCCTCCTTGGACTCCGTGTGGCTGGGTAGTTTTAGTCATCAGGAGTGCTTGTTTCTCATCCCATTTGATTTGTTATCCCTTCACTGGGATACATAGGATAAGGCTTCATATTGGAAGGGGCCTCAGAGTTGGGTTCAAAGGCACACAGAGGTGGAATTTTGATAGCAGATGTATTTTCAGTGGGAGAAGACAGTTTAGTTCAATTTCATTAGCTTCTTCTTTTAAAAGTATTCTTGCTTCCTTTGAAAAATATAACAATAACTGGGGCCTTCCATCAGCCAGATAGTAAGATGCACCCCAGGAGAACCCCTACCCCGTGAATGATCACCCTAACAAGAGGAAATAGCATGACCATGGGCATGAGCAGGGAGAGGGTTATTTTTCTGGTAGGAAAAAAGAATCGCTACGTTTTTATATTGCCCTGGCTTTTTATAAATCATTACCTGAGACAGACTGGAAATACTGCACGGTCCAGGCAATCAATACGGAGAGCAGGAAGGTTCCCAGGAAGTATGTCTGCAAACATCAGAAGCACACGTCAGATGACTGACAAGGGGCAGGGACCATGAGGGCAGGGCTGTGGGGGGAGATGGTACCTACCAGGGCAGAGCGCAGGACGGCGCCCCAAATAAGCCGGAGGTGAAGGTAGAGCCAGGCCAGGGAGCAGGGGCTGAGGGACTCCTCGCTACTGTGGCTCCAGCACCTGCAGACAAAAAGCATGAGGCATATTAACAAGCAGGTGAATGTTGGTGGCATTACTTGTGATCGGCATTTTCAGATTCTCCAACCCACCTCCTGCTTCTTGGGGACAAGTGGACACACTTGGGCTGAGAGATAAAGGAACAAAGCCAGTTCTAAGGGGTTGGGGTGTGCCCTGAAATTCTAGGATCCTGGCAAGATCAGTCCTGTCCTTAATAAAAAGCCAACAGGTCAAAGAGAATCCTAAAGCCTGGAGGTTCCCAGAATAATACTTCTGTCCGAGTGTCTGTCCAAAGTCTAGCTGTCAGAACAACTCCCCGTCTTGCAGAAAAGCGTGGTCTAATAGGACACATTATTTTACCCCCACTCTCATGGAAAACCTCGGTCAGCATTTTAACTTCAGATCAAGCTCATTCTGTATCTCAAGCCTCAGATAGTAGAAAAGGGAAGTAAGTTTGGGTCCACCAGAGTGTTTGCTAATGGAAACAAATCCTGAGACCTTTTTGTAACAAATGACATTACAAAATCGAAGTAAGGCTAACTTGAACCAAGAAGCAAACAGCACCCACTTGGTTTCCCCCAGATTCCACAGTATTAAAAAGGCTCTGAACTTACCTTTCGTACAGTTCCTGGAGGATGGAGACATTGTTTGAATGGATAGTTGGGTCAATTTCCAAGAAATCCAAAATGTGATGGGGGATTACAGCACCTTCTTCAATGAGCAGGGCCAGGTTAAAAAATCCCTGAAAACAAGCCACAAACCAATCTCATCAACCCCTTACAAAAAAACCCAGACACACACCCTTCATCAGAACGTAAACTTTTACAACCTCTCGATTTTTTTCAGCCCCCAGAGCCAGATGGTTTTGTCATCTTCATTGATGAATTGTTTCCCTAAATATACGCATCTGAGAAATTTATTTGCAGGAGAACCAGGAGGCTTTCAGAGGATGCTGCATCCCATCTGCTCAGGAGCCAGTCAACCGGGGAATCTGTCCTTTCCTGCTCACTGTCTCAAAACAGAACTCACTAGAAAACGTGCCCTTGTGTGTCATCAACAAGACTAAAATGCTGAGTCGAAGACCATGTCCATCACTTACCACTATGCCTTGGGTTACCACCAGCATGTTTGACATCTAAAATGTCTCTGTAGCTGGGGTGCTACTTATGACTGGCATTCTGATGCACAGTCTTAGATACCTGTGGGCCCCAACCTTTTTGGCACCAGGGACCAGTTTTGTGGAAAACAACTTTTCCACGGACCAGCTTTGGGGCAGGGGATGGTTTTGGGATGATTCAAGCACATTACATTTCTTGTGCACTTTATTTCTATTATTATTATTATTATTATTATCATTGTTATTATTATACAACTCACTTGCCATTATAAAACCTGCCACCACTCACTGATAGAGGGTTGATTATGAGTCTGAAAGCAACTGATTTATTATGGTCTCTGTGAAGTCAAACCTTCATTGCTAATATTAATCTGTACTTGCAGCCGTTCCTCGGTGCTAACATCACCACCTCAGCTCCCCCTCAGTTCAGGCATTAGATTTCATAAGGAGTGTGCAACCTAGATCCCTCGCATGTGTAATTCACAGTACGGTTTGTGCTCCTATGAGCATCTAATGCCACTACTGGTTGACAGGAGGCGAAGCTCAGGAGGTAATGCAAGCAATGGGGAACAGCTGTAAACATAGATGAAGCTTTGCTCGCTCAACCGCTGATCGTCTCCTGCTGTTGAGGCCTGGTTCCTAACAGGCCAGACTGGTATTGGACCATAGCCCAGGGACTGGAGACCCCTGTAATACACAGAATAACAGACAGGTGTTGGTCTCCGCTTTCCCAGGCCTGCGTGGGAAAGCTCCTCTCATGACTCCTGTGGGCACAGACCTCTACTCAGGTATGTTTAAGGTGACCAGATGTCCCGCTTTTGGCGGGACAGTCCCGATTTTTAACAATTTGTCCTGCGTCCCGCGGCGTTTTAAAAAAGTCCCGATTTTTGGAAAGAATGCACGACAAGCTAGGGAACGGCGGGAGATAGACCCAATTTTTAATCAAGAACCCCTTCACCCATGGTCAATGGTGTCCCGCTTTACCAATGTTAAAATCTGCTCACCTAGGGTATGTTTCCCTACGTCTTCCTTATATACCTAGTTCTTGACTCTCAGAGGTAGGGCCTGCCTTGTCGGGCTCTGCAAGTCCAATAACATCCGTTCAGAGCCTGATGGTAGAGATGCTTTGTCAAGCATGGCAACTACTACACTACCTGGAGGAGATGCACTATCCATCATGAGCTGAGCATGCAGCCAGGCCAATAAGAAAACAAAAACTGATGTGTTAATTACCATTAGGGCTTTATAAATTTCACTGGATTGTTGCCCTTCAATGGATTCATACCCATGTTTTAATGACTTATATTCTCCCCTCTTCCCTTCCTTTCAGTTGCCACTGGCAACAATCTAAATGAAAATCATAATCCCCCTGGGTTGTATACAGCAGGACTCTCTCAAGCATCCTATGAAATAATCATGATAAAAACAATAGCAGCTAACATTTTCTGAGTGCTTGCTCTATAGGTGGCATTGCTCTGTTGTATATATAGTCACTTAATCCTCTTAACAACAGGTTGAGATAGGTACTATTATACCCTTCTCATTTTATAAATGAGGAAACTCAGGCACAGAGAGGTTAAGGAACTTGCTCAAGGTCACATAGCTGGAAAAAGGCAGAGCTGGGATTCAAACACAAGCAGACAAAGTCCAGAGTTTCTAACCTTAACTTCTACCATGATGCCAAATAGCCTCTAAATAGATGAAAGTGTTAAGCACCTTTAAGATGCACATACACTTGCAGAAAATAAAATACTTCTCCACTCTCTGAAAAGAAGGTACTCTTAAAACATGACGTATTAGAAGAAAATAAATTACCATATAAAAATTTAAAGAATGGAAAATTAGTAAGATTAAAATAAGTGGGAAATAGGGGAAGCCGGGATGGCTCAGTGAGTTAAGAGCTCCCTTTATAGCACCAGGGACTGAGGATCGAATTCTGGCCCCGGCCTCTGCTAACCCTTATGCTGACCTGGGGTGTGCTTCCCATGTGGGAGGCCCCCAGCCCAGTTCCCACCCTGCACAGACCCCGCCCACCTGTGTAGAACAAAACCATGTTGAAAATTGATGACATACAACTATGGAGACTATTCTGGGCCCTCCCCCTTCTCTCTGTCTCTGTCTGGCAAAAACAATAAAATAAATCTTAAAAAAAAAAAAAGGGAAATAGACTAGGAGAATATTTGTATGTAATGTAATAGCTTAAAGTTCATTATCTACTGGGAAAATGTATAAAAAACTAATTGCAATTTAAATTAAAAAAACAACAACATTATCAGAACTCAATAGGTAAACAGGCAAAAAATAAGAATTCACATAAAAATATTAATAGTAAATTATCACAGACAAGTATATGCAAAAGTGTCCATCTGTGCTAATATCAAATACATGCAATTTAGAACAATAAAGAAGTATCAACTTTAAGTTACTCAATTAGCAAAATTAAGTCATGCAAACATCCAGTGGGGACAAGAATTCAGTTATCCTCCTACACTTAACCACTGCTTGGGGATGTATTAATTGGAAAACACTTTCAGAAAGCAAATAGGCAATAAACTATTATTAGGTAGCCATAAAACCATTGAGGTTGTTTGACTTAGTAATACCATCCCTCAGATTACAAAGAAATTATTCAAATGGAGATAAAAGATGGAAATATAAAAATATTCATTGTAGCACTAGATGTAATAATACAATAGGAAATAACCGCCTCGTCTTCCTTAATGAGTTATAAATCCCATGAACACAAGGATATTGTCTATTTTTTTTTTTTATCTTATGTCCCTACCACTAAGCACTGTTTAAGACATGGCAGGACTGAATAAATATGAGCCAAATCAATGAACAAATTAGCAAACAAAAATAAACATTCACCAATAAGATACAGTTTAAGAAATTGCAGTTTATTAGCTCAATAGACTATGGGGCAGCAGTTAAGAATAATAATTATAGAAACTGGGCAATAAAATTCACATATTCCTACCATAAAGGAAAAGAGTGGCATGTATACTTTAGTTAATATTACAGCCTGTGGCAGGGACTGGAAGGGAACATGAAGACATGAGAGAGTAGAGACTCTGCCTCAGACCTGTGGGTGCATTCTTGGATTTTTTCTTTTAAAATTATACTTTGAAGTTTTTATAACATTATCTTTCCAAAAAATAAAATCATAATTAAAAAAATAAGGATCCAGACCTAATTTTGAGTATCAACAGATATTATCTAAGGGAGTTGGACTCCAGAGCAGATCCTTTTAGCACCAATTCCTATTGCATTCCAGAAGAAATAATAATAGCATAGATCATTGAATATAGTCAGTGCTGGGCTCAGTGCTTCACATCAAACATCTTCTAAACTGTGAGGTTGGCGCTATTATTATTCCCAGTTCACAAATGAAAAAGCGCAGACTCAGTGATTTAGTGACTTGTCATGTACAAATTGCTATGAAGCGGTAGAGATGTGGGACTTTAACCCAGGTAAAGAACCCCTCTGATGCAGTACCTTCTTAAAAAAAAAAAAAAAATAGAAAAGACTAAGCTAGGGACAAATCTCGAACTTTTGATCTGTGGTCAAATCTCAAAGCACAACACCAGCAATCTGTGTCCTTAGAGGGTAGGCCACTTCCATTGGGAAAATGACCCTGAGTACCTCACAAGAGAATTCTGATTAGCGAATGTGGAAGGAATGAGGGAAACAGACTCATCATATTAGCACACCATAGTAATAGCTGTTGCAAGATCTACTGAAGGACACTACGTGTAAAATGAGTAGGCTAGGGAAGCCGGGATGGCTCACTGGGTTAAATGCTCACTTTGTAGCCCCAGGGACCAAGGATCGGATCCTGGCCCCGGCCCGTGTGGACCCACATGCTGAACTGGGGAGTGCCCCTAGTTCAGTTCTTACCGGGGTGAAGACCCCGGCCCAGTTCCTGCCCTGTGCAGCCCCACTCCCACCTGTGGAATGAAACTATGTGGAAAGATGAATAATGTGCAACTATGGAGACTTTTCTGGGTTTCCCCCCTTCTCTCTGTCTCTGTCTCTGTATCTCTCTCTGTGTCAAAAACAATAAAAATAAAATCTTAAAAAAATAAATGAGTAGGCTACAGTTTAAGGAGAAATAGGATATTTGCATAGTCTCAAACAATCTCTCCAAGATATATCTATAAATAAAGAGAAAAAGATTAGCTTTACAGGAAAGAAACCCAGCAGAAACCACTTTAATTGAGACATTGAGAGAGATCAACCTGACCAGTAATAAGACATCATGTCCACGTCATACGCTCCATTGAGAAAGACACATCACGTCTGAGCCCCAAATGCATAATCTCAATCTATTATACTTATGAGAAAACAGAAGCCAGGGACATTCATCACAATAGTTGACTAGTATTCTTAAAAAGTATCAAGGTCATAAAAAAACAAGGGAAGACTGAGGAACCATCACAAATTGAGGAAGATTAAAGAAGTATGACAACTTAAATGCCCCTTGTGCTCCTGCAATGGAAAAAGGACATTAGTGGAAAAAAACTACTGAAGTCTAAATGGAGTCTGAAGTGTACTTAATGGCACTGAACCACTGTTGACTTCTTAGTTTGGTGATGGTATTGTGGTTATGCAAGACCCATTAGGGGAAGCTGAACAAAGGGGAGATACACTAACTGTCTGTACTCTTTCTGCGACTTTTCTATCAATCTAAAAATATTCCCAAATAAAAAGTTTCCAAATAAAAGTCAGTGAGAGCAAAGTCTTATCACTGAAGTGTGGCTGGCCCAACTCAACAACCAAACCATTGATCCGTTTTGTAGAATGACCACACTTGCAATTTCTTGAGTTTCTACTTGGTGAGTTAGTTTGATGGAATCTGGTAGAAAGAGCCCTGGACTTGGAGCCAGGAGGCCTGGGTCTAGGCCCTGGTTGCTTCATCTATGACCAGATTATCTAGCCTTGAGCAATCATGGTCTTGTCAGAATCTTGGTATCCTTTCCTACAAAATGAGTATAATAATTCCCACCCCCACGAAACTGCTGTTAGAATGGTGTGGGAAACAGAGTAGGTGCTCAATAAAGGTTCACTCTTATGCTTAGTGTCCTCACAGAGACTCTGGACTTGTGGAAATGGATAAGAAATGTCTTAATCATCTGGGAAGCATTCTCATATATAGATGGAAGGCTGGTCAGGACTCCAGATCTTACAACCTCACAAAGAGGCATCACCAAGAACTCATTTTTGTTGTTGTTGCTGCTGCTTTTTTGTTTTGTTTTGTTTTTTACCTGTGAGTCTCCATCCAATGCTGCCTGGGCGTACATTTGCACAGACAGCTCAAGGTCTTGAGACTGGTTTTGGTGGCCATAGTAGTAAAGGTCTCCCATTTTCAAATATGCTGCAGGACAAAAAGCATAGGTCTGTTTGTCAAGTGATGTTAGTTCAGACTGACATCTTAAATGACTGGCCATTTCCGTAACAGAGTTTTTCCTACCAGAATCCAAATGCAGAACACCTTTAGAGATTTTTTTTCTTTGTTCTGGTATATCAGAAGAAAAAAAAAAAAGGCTTTTACGCTGAGCGCTCACATTTCAGACACATTTTCTTGCTGTGCCTGGTCGCTTTCCCAAATGGGTCTGCTTGTGAGCACTGTAGCCTGCAACCTACAGCTCAACCAGCCAAGAGGTCTGGGGGGCACTTTATTTTACATCTGCAATTTTGCTGCCTGGGTTTAATGACTGATGGAGATTCCTTTACTCTATTTAAGCCATAATATTTTATGCTTCCTCTGAGGAAAACATTATGTTTAAGTGTGTACACATCACTCAGGGTCCACTCAGAAAAACAGAATCCATGTCAGGGAGTCAAAAGAGGGATTTCAACACTGGGACGGGGTTACCAGGGTGTTGGAAGAGCTGAAAAGGCAAATGGACACCCAGATATCAGCCAGGCAGGGTCAGCTGAGACCACAGACAGTGGATTGCCAGGCCGGAGCCAGGGCTATGGGAATGCAGCCACTGCCAGAGACACAGCCCAAAGCAGACAGCGGAGAGGTACTTGGGCTTCTCACCTCCTCCCAGTCTGCAATCTCCCATCAGAGCCTCCCATTGGCTGAAACTAATTGAAAGCCCCAGAGCAAAGAAATCTGGGGATTGTAGGTCCTGGGGGTAGCCCTCTACACAGTGGTTCCCAACCTTTTTGGCACCAGGGACTGGTTTCATGGAAGACAATTTTCCCACGAACCAGGGGTGGGGGCGGGAGTGAAGGTAGGGGGTGGTTTTGGGATTCAAGCACATTACATGTATTGCACACTGTATTTCTATGATTATTACATTGTAATAATGTTCATCTGTATTTGCAGGCACTCCCCAGCACTAGCATTACCACCTCAGCTCCACCACAGATCATCAGGCATTAGATTCTCATAAGGAGTGTGCAACCTAGATCCCTCACATGCACAGTTCACAATAGGGTGCGTGCTCCTACAAAAACTGCATGCCATCAGTGATCTGACAGGAGGCGGAGCTCAGGCGGTCCTGGGAGCAATGGGGAAAGGCTGTAAATACAGATGAAACTCTGCTTGTGCATCTGCCTCTCTTCTCTGGCTATACAACCTGTTCCTAACAGTCCAGGGATTGGTACCGGTCTGTGGCCCAGGGGTAGGGCCTACCATACAGAGCAAAGCAGAGGAAGACAGGGAATACATGTGAGGGCAGAAAGGCAAACCACTAGCTCAGAAAAGCTTTCTCTTCTGAATTCACAATGACAGGAGAAACGATGGGTCCAAGCATACAATGAACAATAGACAAGGAGACATGCCTTGCAAGAGGCTGAGAGCAGAGTTTAGTCATGCTCTTAATAGCAGAGATTTTTCACTCTCTTTCCTAATTGTTTAGAAATATCACACTTCACACAAAGCTGCTAGATGTTCCCTGTTACTAAAGATTAAAAGCCCCCACTGCTTCAATTTAGGACCCGTGTCTATACATACCAAATGAAGGCGCATCGATTTGAAAAACAGAGAAATTATAGTATCTCCAAACACAATTAACACCCAAGTATCTCTTGGCCAGGTCCTAAGGGGGTGAAGGGGGAGAAAAAGTTAATTCATTAATATTTTGGTTAAGTGACTAATTTTGCCTCCCTAATACCCAATTCATCATCTTTAACCTTAAGAGTTCCTTTTCTGAAAAGAATACATTTACTTACTGGCCTCTCCTCACAGATGTGTGCTAAATTTGTCTGTGACACTTCAATTCCAGTTTCTGCTGCTAAAACATAATACAGCAAAGCTTCGTGCCTAAAAATAGATGATTAATAATAAATTTCATAGAGTGGCTCTTACTAATATTCACAGAGAGCTTGATATCCAAACATAAGGGTATGGAATAAGCAGTTTTTATTAAAAACCACAAAACCATGAGTTTGTTGTTTAAAAAAATAAATAAATACTGTTGTTAAAAATACTGCATGCACTGATTTATTTTCTACCTTAAAGGCTGAACTGACAGATAAATTGGGGAGCTAGTTGATACAACAGCTACCTCTACTGGCCAAATGGTATGTGGAATACAGGCTGGGTTGCCGATTAGCCTTCTATCAGCATTCTTCCATCTTCACTTAAGAGATCGTTGTATTAAGAAAACCTGTGCTCTCAAGTCCTCTGTTTTGTGAAAGGCTTTATGGGTCTTCGAATTCCGAATAAGCTTAATGAAAGCTGAGTTTTTGTGGTGCGTTAGAAGTTTGGCAAAGGAAAGGCAGTTTACCAGGGGCAAGTCAAAAACAAAAAACAAAACAAAAAAAAAAAGTTCGACACAACTATAATTGACTAATTGCAAAACAATGAGACTGCTTCTCATCTATTGAAAGGTTGACACAGGATTCATAAAACAGAGTAACGGCAAAAGCTTAGGGAAAGGCACCTATTTCTACAACCACTGCTAGTGGTTAGGCCAATTAAAGCAATGGTTAATGTGGGAAGGCTTAAGGATGCACGGACCACTGGTCCAACAGTTCTCCCTCATGAGGGCTTATTCTAAAGAAATAATCAGAGACACATGCAAAGATTCTGTGGCAAGAGTTTATAGCAGAGCTGTTTATATGAATGAAAAATAAAACAATTTAAATATCTGAAAATTGGTGACAAAATTAACCTACAGTGCAGTCACTTTCCAGTGAGGCCATTAAAAATTATGCTGTGGCAGAAAGATGTCTATGCAAAATTTTCTACTGGGTGGAAAACAAAGGCAGTATAAAAAACAGTGCAATTCCATTTTGTGACACAAAAATAAAACTGAATACAAACATGTACACACACTCACACACAGATACATCTATAGAAAAAAACAAACAAACCCCAAATTGTCTATCAAAATGCTAACAGTACCTACTCTAGGTGGTGAGAACGCAAATCATTTTTATTTTCCACTTTTGACATATCTGAGTTCCTCCATTTTCTTTGTTTCACCCGGCTTATGAGTATAAATTTATTTTCACCATAAAACATTGCTTTGAAAGCAGCTGACATCACAAACTCTTAATTTTAGCTCCACTTAGGAAGTGGTTGAAGGCTGGGTGGGGGAAGGTTGGGTTTGAGGAAATAAGGGCAGCAGCTTCTGAAATCATGTTATCTACACTGCTAACGCAGCTTATGGCAGGCCACTCCTTGGGGACAGGGAGAGGTGACTGGGGAGTCAAATTAGGACAGCAGACCTGCAGTCAGACACGTTGCAGGTCATGGGCCACGTGGCTGCTGAGCGAGCTGATTCTTGGGCTCCGAGACACCAAGCGGCCGACCAATGAGCCATGACTCATTCTAAAGAGACACGCAGCTGGCTAAGCAGTGTCTCCTGCGTAGGCAACCCAGCTTAGCCAGACCCAATGGCAGCTGCAAAACTGCCACAAAAGGTGCCCAGGCGTTTTCGTACATCGACTGCAAAAATCATGTCTGGTGACAAGA
>PVKE010023561.1:0-24540 GCA_004027555.1 Craseonycteris thonglongyai | reverse complement strand
TTTTTTTTTTTTTTTTTTTTTTTTTTTTTTTTTTTTTTTTTTTTTTTTTTTTTTTTTTTTTTTTTTTTTTTTTTTTTTTTTTTTTTTTTACCACATTAGGACTGTTGGGACCATTTGGATGGAGTAAGTGACTGGACCCAGTTAAGGCTTCTATAGACACTTTTAAGTGGGTGCAGAGATCTACTCATCTCGCGGATGCCCAAGACAAGGCTCTTACATAAGTGCCTTTGCTATTAAACCTGCCACCTCTTTCTCCTCTCTCGTTTTGCCTTCCATGTGTGGGGGCCAGTTTATGGACCAACAGCCTGTTTTTCAGTTCTCTGAAAGGAGACTGGCAGTGTCATGTAGTATTCAATGAGATTTCTTTGAATCACCTACATTTTTGAAATAGTTTTAATGATGACAAATGTAATCCAGAGCTGATGGCTAATGGCTTACTGGACAATGCGACATACAGGTGAGACCCTTTAAGGTCAATGTTGCTGCTCTTGTTTTCGAGGCTAAAGTCACTCTTAGGTTTGATCTCTGTTCCTTTGGGTGCAGCTCTTTAATCCAAACAAACTTTATTATTATTTTTTAAATGTGTATTTATATGTTTTTCCCAGAAAGATTCTGGCTCTTAGAAAGATTATAGTATTTGTTAAAGTTTCCAGAAGTGTTCAGGGATCCAGGAAAGGTTCTGGGTGGTTACGTCAGGATTTCTCAGTCAGGGGCAGCTCTCAGGGGGGCTCATGGTCCTCTAAGCCAGACCACAACATAAACCAGGGGGGGACTTGGGAAAATAAATGAAGACATAATTCAGATTATCTTCACCATTAATATCAAAATCTAAGACTCTTAAAAGCCATCAGGGCATCTACCACTACGAAGAAATCTTGTAAAAGGAAGAATAGATCTATTGTCAATGGTAATCTCAAAGCCAAAGCAGCAGAATTGGTCGGCAAGGGTCCAACACTTAAAAGCTGTTAAATTAATGGAGAATCTTGCCAAATTCTGGTAGATGCTGGTCCTATATGCTCTACTTTAAATCCAATTGTTCTTCAGGCCATAGGTGGGACTCTGGGAAAACTGGTAGAAGCTGGCAAAGGGTGAGAATTCTCACCACAGCCATCTCTCCCAGATCTCTGTTGTGCCCGTCAAGAAAGGATAATGAACAATACTGCAGTGAGCATTGGGGTATCTCTGCAGATTAAGGTTTTCAGGTTTTTTGGGTAGATACCCAGGAGAAGAATTGCTGGGTCATATAGCAATTTCATTCCTAGTTTTTTGAGGAATCTTTGCACTGCCTTCCACGATAGTTGTACTAATTTACATTCCCACCAGCAGTGTATGAGGGTTCCTTTTTGTCTGCAGCCTCTCCAGCACTTGTTATCCCTTGTCTTGTTGGTTACAGCCATTCTAACAAATCAAGAACCATATATCCTCACTTATAGATGGAGTATAAAACTGAAAGGAACAAAGGAACAAAGACTCATGGACATAGTCAATAGTTTAGTCATTACCTGAGGATAAGTGGGGGAGGTGGGTGGGAAAGCTTTGGGGTGGGAGTAGGGAAGGAGAGTCAAACATACGGTGATGGAAAGTGAGCTGATTCTGGGTGGTGAGCACATAATGCAATGTATAGACAATGTAATATGGAATTGTACACCTGGAAACAATGTAATTGTTATCAACCAATGTCATCCCAGTAAATCTAATTAAAAAAAAAAAAAAGAAAGAAAGGAAGAAAGGAAAATGTTTTGTGTTGTCTCTTTCTTTCCAAATCTAGACTCCCGATAATTTGGTTTTGGGATACCCATTGGTTGTCAGTCCTTTTCTAGGAACCGCTGTTTCCTTCTTGTCTGTCTCATTCTATGCCCATAGAATTTGGCTTGGGACATACAAGTTGATGTTTTTTACATATGCAAGGCAGCTCAACTGTCAGATTTATGGCAAAATAATATAATTGAACAGAAATGTCGGCTGGGCTTTATTTGTGGCTGAGGCCTTACTAACTGTTGTCAGCTCTCAGGAAGTTATCTAAGTACTTTATTTTTGGCTGTCTTTTGGGAGTACCTCTGGATCTTGGAAAGGTAGTAATTTTTGCACCCTCTTTGGGCTAGGGGGTTATTGTGTCCATGGGGTTATTCAAAACTTCAAAAAATATTTACCTTGTTTAAGCTTAAGAGATTTTTCAATCTGACAAGATATTTGAAAGGCATATATATATATATATATATATAATAAATGTATACTATAATATATATATATTAGTAACTGCTTGGTTTGAATTTAGTCAATTTAGAAGCTGATGTTCAAAGTCTGAGAAGAACTTTTGTCTTTTTCCCTAAATGAGTTATATGTTCAGAGGGAAAGAAAAACATTGCAAAGGCAAATAGCCCTAAATCTAGAATGTAGTGATCTTTTGATAGCTATCTTAGTTGAAGATCTCCTCCAAGATAAAGACAAAAAAATTGAAGATAATGTTGTTGCATGGTGTGTCAGCATTTTGATATCATGCAGATTGCAAACCAATTCTTTGAGACTTAAGAAAAATTGTTCTGCAGATTAACAAAAACTTGAAACCTTGAAGCTATACTGAGATAAATTAAATGATGAATAATTCATTGAACATCTAAAACATTTCTAAATAAGATATAATATCAAAATATTAATTATAGGGGAAGCCGGGATGGCTCAGTGGGTTAAGCGCTCACTTTGCAGTGCCAGGGACTGAGGATCGAATCCCGGCCCTGGCCTGTGCGGAACCATATGCTGGACTGGGAGCTCCCCCAGTTCAGTTCTCTCTCTGTCTCTGTCTCTGTATCTCTCTCTTTGTCAAAAAAATAAATAAATAAATAAATAATATTAATTATTAAACTTAGGTTTATCCACTTTTGTTTTTTATAAAGGAACTAAGTGCATTTGGGTTTATTAGTAAAGCATGTTTTGTGTCACATTGCAAATCTTAAATATATATATATATATATATATATATATACACACTTGTAGAAATGATGCAATGTATTTATAAATTTGCCAATCCACAGAATGCTAGTATAATAGTCCACAATTGTGTACATCTTAGTTTTCATTGGAAATTATAGCTTCTACTGGTTAAGAATTCTAATTAATATATGTAGTTAATGTGCCTAGAAATAATAAGGGAAACATCTCTTCAAGGTAAGTGAAATTACTTTTGGTTTGAAAAGGTGTTGGGGAAGCCGGGATGGCTCAGTGGGTTAAGCGCTCACTTTGCAGTGCCAGGGACTGAGGATCGAATCCTGGCCCCGGCCCGTGCAGAACCATGTGCTGAGCTGGGAGCTCCCCCAGTTTAGTTCTCTCTCTGTCTCTGTATCTCTCTCTCTCTCTCTCTCTGTGTCAAAAATAAATAAATAAATAAATTAATTTAAAAAAAAAAACAGTAAAAAAATCTTTAAAAAAAAAAAATAAAAGGTGTGAGTTATAGAGATATACTTTTGTTAAAAAGAAAAAAAAGACAGTAATTTTCTCCTAACGTTAAAACAAACAAACAAACAACTATAAAAAACATGATCTAAAATAAAAAAGAGGGAAAAAACATTGGGAAGAAAACATATAGGTACATTACTAAACAGGATATATATTTTGTGTTCTGTAATAGGATAAAATTGAGTACTTGGGTAAATTCTCTGAGAAATAGTGAAAATAATGTTTACTAGGTTGGCAATTGAAATCTTGGAAAAAATGATGACTCATACTAAGCAAAATCAGAGATAAAGAGGATCAGAGAGTTGGATATGCTCTCTGATCCTCTCTTGAAGGGCTCAAAGAACACTCTGTGTATACCAAAGCAATAAGTGTAGTCAAACTGAATGCAATTTTACCTACCCTTGCACACCAAATCAATAAAAACTAACACCCAGTTTTGTGGTGAAGAAATATAGCTTATTTATTGGAAAATGGCACCGCACAGGAGAATATCAAGCTGAAGCTCAAAATTCAAACTCCTTAATGGCTTACAAACAAGCATTTTTCTATAGCAAAAGTCATGAGTAAGGGGTCTTAGGTTGTTGACTATGTTGATTGGTCAGTGAATTGGCAAGCAGTGAATTTTCATCTTCTGTTATCAATTTCAATACTGGTGTGACTTAAACTGAGTTTGGCGAGATTGCATCACACTTCATATATTGTGAGCTGCAACACATGTTTTTTTTTTAATTGTTTCTCCCCAGTTCAGCACATGGGTCCACACGGGCCTGGGCAGGGATTCGATCTTGGGTCCCTGGCGCTGTAAAGTGAGTGCTTAACCCACTGAGCCATCCCGGCTTCCCCTGCAACACATCTTTAACAGTGTGACTGTACCATTTTCCTGATGTGCAGCAACAGATACTAGTCATCTTTTGATCATTACTCATTGAATGCTTTTCTTGTTCTTGCAGTCTTAGTTGCTTGTTTTTCTAGCTGCCCAGCAAGTTATGGGTTAAATAATTTGTTGTTAGTTAACAGGAAATTATGTGACTTCCTTTTAGTGTGTGTTAGTTTGAACTAGCTTACAAGCTTTATCTTTTCTTTATTTTTTAACTTAGTTTATCTTTTGACAGAGACAGAAAGACAGAGACAGAGAGAAGAAGAGGGCCAAGAGTGGTCTCCATAGCTGTACATCATCAATTTTTGATCCACACAGGTGGGCAGGGGCTGTGCAGGGTCCCTCGAGTCAAGGGCTGAGAATTGAACTGGGGGCTTCCCACATGGGAAGCACACTGCAGTTCAGCATATGGGTCTGCACAGGCTGAAGCCAGGATTCCATTCTCAGTTCCTAGAGCTGCAAAGTGAGCACTTAACCCTTGAAGTATCCCAGCTTCCTTTTTTTTTTTAGATTTATTTATCTGATTTTGATCTTAGACCAGGGGTGGCGAACCTTTTGGCGATTGAGTGCCAAAGTTTATGAAATAAGAGTATACTCACTCGACTTGCATGCCAACCCATCGAGTGAGATAGAGGTATTGATTATTTTTATGTCTATAAGAGCATAAACAATAATTTTTTAAATGGTATTCACATCTCCGCGTGCCGAAATAATTGCTCCACGTGCCACTTTGGGCACGCGTGCCATAGGTTCGCCACCCCCGTCTTAGACTAATACTGGGCTCATAGAATTTTAAGGACTTACATTTTCTATTCATATTTTCTGAAAGAGATTCTACAAAATTAGTGTTATTTTTTTTCTTCTGAAAGAACAATGGCTCATATTTCCATCCTGAACATACTGATTTCTACTGCAATGTTCCCCACCTGAAATCCATGCCAGATGGGTTAGATTGTGTTGAGGAAAAAATTAGAATTATTTTGTTCATTTACATTTGTAAATATATTTACTGACTCCTTACCCAATGCAAAAAAAAAGAAAAAGAAAAAGAAAAAAAATCTACCTATTTTTAAATCTCACTACTGTAGGGTTTTTTCGTTCATTTCTATATCCTCGATGAATAGCTCAGTACAGAGTAAACACTCAGTAACTAGTCGTTTTCTCACCATGGAAATCACACACAAAAGGCATTTGGTAAAATATTTCAACAATTGAAAATAAAGTAGATCACGTAATATAAAAATGAATGATTGTATGACTTCGCAGTGCTTCATGAAAGCAGTAGGAGATCACTACTTGCAAACAGATGAGGCATGGTAAAATATTTCATACCAATTTGCCTCCTGCATGTGAAAAGGCTAAAACAATTGTGAAACTGAATTTTCACCATATCCTATGACATATAAACAACTGTACACTTTTTAAAACAGTCACATTATGTGAACTAGGTCATTGAAAATGAAACATGGACATTGGCATCTTAAAACTCTAAGAAGAGTGCAGTTCTCAAATTGTTAAAAATCCTCACTGTCATACAACTAGATAATGAGCATGTGTCAATGTCACATTTAACTTACTAATGAAAGAGCCCACAGGATGGCAGAGCTTATTAAAATTGGATATGAGGAACTAGGACTTCTATAGTCAGCATGGAAAGAAATGCTGAACTACGATTGCTAGTTTTAAGAACTGTGAAGTAGTACGAGTTTCATCCTACTTGCAAGCTAATTTAGCTTTACGAGTTTCATGGATGCTTGTAGGGCACATGGCACCTTTTGGTCAAACACAGAGGATGGTTAATTACAGAAATAACAATAATCAGAATGTAACTTTTTTTTGTACCAGTATCGTGTGTCCAATACCAAATCAAAGCTGCATGATAAAAGTTGGATACGTCAAGGAAAAATTAGCACTAGACTCATATAATAAGTGAGGACAACTTAGTTGTAAAAGTGGTAAAAAAAACAAAACAAAACTGTTCTTTCTAAGCACAGTCTCCATCTGAGAGCCAGAGAGATTTTTCCCTCTGTAATCCTTGAGGAGCCAAAGGAAACGCACTGCTCAATCCTTAGACAAAGAGTCAGGGGAGGGGAAAGCAAGTCTGTTGCAATAGGAGAGAAAGACTGAACTCAACTACATAGGAAGAAAAGGAGGGAACGTGGGTTAAGCCTCATGGTGAGTTACTGGAGAGATACTGCAAGATATTAGCTGGGAGGTAGTCAGTGTGATCTGGCCACCTATGTCTGTTCATTGGTGCTGAGCTAAGTTAGGCTACTTCTCTGCTACACAGCTTTAACTTTCTTAATCATTTCATTTCAAAAGGAAGGCTCTCCAGTTCTCCCCTCTCCAGAGGATTTGATGCCAGACCTCAGAGCCACAAGGCAAGTGCTCAACCTATTGAGCTATCCTGGCATCTCACTCTCTAGAACTTTTTCATCTTGCAAATCTGAACCTCTCCAACAAATAACAGCTCCCCATTCCCAGCTCCCCATAACCCTGGGCAACTACCATTCTACTCTCTGTCTATAAATTTCACTGTCCTATGTACCTCATCTAAGTGGAATCGTACAATATTATTCTTTTTGTGAAAGGCTCCTTTTGTTTTGCCTAATGTCTGCAAAGTCATTCAAGTTGTAGAGTGTGTGGAAGTTTTCTTTCTTTTAAGGCTGAATAACATCCATTGCATGAATATATCCTATTATGTTTATTTATTCATCTGTTAGACATGGGTTGCTTTCAACTTTTGGCTATTGTGAATAATGCTGCTAAAACCATGAGTACAGAACTATTTCTTCCAGATCCTGCTTTCAGTTCTTTTTTGGTATATACCTAGAAGAGGAATTGCTGCATTGGAGGAACCAACGTATTGTTTTCTGTTACAGCTGCACCATTTTATGTTTCCAACAAAATGCATGTGGGTTTCATTTTCTTCACATCCTCAGCAACATTTATTATTTTCTGCCTTTGTTTTTAATAGCAGCTGCTATAATGTGTGTGAGGTGGTATTTCAATTAGGTAATAATACATTTTGTGCATTTAGTAATTATTTTCTATTTTTTAAATTACTGTTGACATACAATGATAGATTAGTTTCAAGTATTCCAAGTAGTGATTAGATATGTATAAAACACGTGAAATGATCAACCTGTTACATCTAGTACCCACCTAACACCACACATAGTTACTACATTTCCTATATTTTCTATGCTGTACCTTATATCCCCATGACTATTTTGCAACCACTAGTTTGTATTCTTAATCCCTCCCCCTTTTTCACTCACCACCCTAACTCTTGAGTAGATGAGTTATCCAATCAGTTTGATATAGATATTTATTTTTATAAATCAATTTAATTGAATACATATATATTTACATTCTCATGACTTTAAATGTTTTATGCAACATTAATAACTTCTTTAACACATAAAGTCAATGAGGAAAACTGTGGGAAGTTCCAACCAATTAGGTTTTTCATTAGGAAATAGATTAAAAGCCTTATGTGAAATTAAAGTTATGTAGTTTTAAAATTTATACTCTAATATATTCAATAAGATGATACTTAGTTACATTTTACACAATGTTTAAGTCTATCTTATTTAATAATTTACCTTGCTTAAGTTTATTACTTAAATTTGCATCCAGATATATAGCTCCATTTATTAAGTACTACAAATGCTTTATAGAAATTTCTATGGTTGCTAACTTGATACCTATTTTTTCTTTTATATGATCAAATTTATCTCTATTTAAAATATTTTGTTTCTTTAGTATATCAGAAAGACAAAAATTGGATGATTAAGTAATTTCCAAGGGTGCCCCCTAAATCTGTCTAAAGTTTCATATGGTTGTAATGATAAATACACCATTATGGCTGGCTAATTACTGTGTTTCTTCAAGAAAGAGATACACAGTTTTCTTTTTTGCAGACAAACCCACACAAAAATAAATATATGCACAACATCCGTAAGGAAAAAAAAATGAATACCTATAAAGAGAAAAAAATAGATAGTTGCCAGTTGTTTTTATATACATTTTCTCTACTCTTCATATTTGTAAGAAATAACTTGTAGATTTGTTGGGCTTTGTCTCTTATTCACTGTGGGTTTTTGCAGTGCTCAGACCCCAGAATTCTTCCAACAAACAAACACCATGAACAGAGCAAATAAGTGATATACCTACAAGCCTATTATTCTACTTTAGTGTTTTTCAACTGTGGGTTGTTTTCCCCTAAATCCTCCTCCCAGGGATATTTGGAAATGTCTGAACATGTATTATGTAGCACAAGGCACAATTAGGAAGTTACCACTGGTATCTAGTAGGTAGAGGCCAAGGATTCTGCAAATATTCTACATTGCACAACCCAGCAAACAAAGAATTATCTAGTCCAAAATATCAATAGTTCTGAGGTTAAGAGATCCTACCATACTTTTTGTTTTCAAATTTTTCACATTCAGATGGACAAGCTTTTTTTTTATACCGAAGGACCTTATGCAAGGTGCCTAATTGGAAGGCTGATGTCCAGTGTCTCAGATCCGTATTCTCTGAAGATGGTATCCAGATTTTGTCAGTTCCCAACTACAATGTGGGTAAGAAACAGATTTCTCAATTCTTGTTTTTTGAAAGACAAGGAAGCTTTAACCAAATCAGATAGATAGATGAATGGTCATTAGATTTTGATACAGGCGATTCTGAAAATAAAACCATGTTTCTGTGTCTTGACAAAAACTCGCCATTTGGTTGTAGCAGTTTTGAAATAAGAAGGTCAAGATAAGCCAATGGGCCTCAAAGTTTTTTTGTCTGCTTCAGAGGGCTACAGTTTGGCAAACCCCTCTAGCATATTAGTATTCACACTCAAAATTGGTAGCTAAAGGACTTTGTTGCCATTTAGTTTTACAAAAGTAGGAATCCTGGAAGATGAGATATTTCATACTAACTCAATGTTTTACCACATCCATTATTATAGAGGGTAATCATACACAAAATAGAGGTAATGAAAAGAAGGCCTCAAATGTAATGAAACAGTAAGAAACATCCAAAAGCAAAACAAAACAAAACAAAACAAAACAAAAAACAAACAAAAAAACTACATGTGTTGCAGGAACATAGTATAAATTTGCAGGTGTAATGGGAAATAATACGCATAAGGTTAAGTGAGTTCGTTTTTGAAATTGATGGTGATGGCAAAAAAAATGGCAGAATACTTTTGTTAGTTTTTCTGAAATTTTTACCTGAAACATTTTGCTGACATTTTTTTGCCCATGTTGATAAAAGTTCTATGCTATACATATATCATTTAAATGTAACTTAAATATGTTTATATAATGTTAAACAAAATTTGTAATCATTTATGACTTGTCTTTTTGTCACTCTTCAGCATTATATACCATTTTTTATAATACAAATGGCCCATAAGCATAAAAAAATATATACTTACAATATGCTAAAATATTATTTGTTACATTTCCTGTGTAGAGAAAATTCACGTGTTAATCTGTTTCTGTATTTAAGAATAAGAAAATAGTATGCAAATATGTGGTAAATTTAGTGGATCAGAAGTAATCAACTTATACTGGAACTATTGATTTGTAAAATATTTTTGTAAATATTTGCAATTCATAATAAAGCATCTCTTGTGCTAAAGTGGTACAGGTCAAGAGTGATCTAGAATGTTTTTCTGTGCCCCACACAGATTTTCTCAAAATAATTTAAAATATAGTTCAAATAAATACATTTTTTTCATAATCAAAGATACATTTTTTGACATTAAAATTTTTTAATTAAGTTGGATGATCTACCCAGAATACATTAGATAATGTCTTATTTCCTGTCTAGCTGAGCAAATCTTGAATATAGGAATTAAATTTTAAAGCATGACTAATACACTTGAGTCCCAATTCTGCCTGTCCCTCAGGCACACTTATCATCAGTACACTCGAAATATTTAATTATATCTAAATATACCTTTAAAACCATTGTTATTATTTACAGCAACATTTGTTTTCAGTTACTAGAAAATATTTTTAAAAAAAGCTAATTAATGATCATTATTGGTTATTGCTCTCAGAAATAATTTTCTCATGGGCATTGCTGAGAGGAAATTTTCTTTTTTTTTTTTAAGATTTATTTTATTGTTTTTGACAGAGACAGAGAGAGACAAAGACAGAGAGAGAGAGAGAGAATGAGGAGGGCCCAGAGCAGTCTCCACAGTTGTACATTATCAGTTCTTGATGTGGTTTCATTCCACACAGGTGGGCTGGGACTGTGCAAGGCAGGAACTAGGAAGAGGAATTATTACATGATATGTTAAGATGATTCCTTTGAGCAGTGAAAAAATTTCCTCATCATTCTTCTGTTCTTCGCATGCAAAAGACAAAGACAAACTTAAGGGACATTTTGTTGTTATTGGCCACACGTTTTTTCTTCTGGTTTTTAAAAATGTCATTTAACTTTTAGTGTTTGGTGTCACGCATCCTCTGGAACTCACTGAGGTTGGCAGCCTTGGCAGGAATCCTTGACAGCTTGTCAAGCCCAAGGCAACTGCATATAATCATCCCTCCCAGTAATTAATAATTAATTATTGCTCATTAATCTTAGATAAATGGTACTTGGGAATAATCTCATCTTTAAAATAAGGGAAAGAACACAAAGACATTGTTATTTCCAAAGGAACTTTTAGTTTAGGACTTTTTCAAGTCACACTAACCCTGTGGCTTATTGTGAAAATCAGCAAGGTACAGCACCACACAAGACTACGTGAAACTGGTCACAAATGGCCCCAGTGCTGGTAAACTGTTTCACTTGAGATAAATTCTAAACTCCTCCTGCAGTCTACATTACATCATAAGACAAACCTGTCTTTCACAGTACAAAACACACACACACACACACGCACACACACACACACACACACAGGAACACAAAAACACACAAAGCCGTTTTGTTCACTGGAATGGCAGGTTATCTTTTAAAAGGCTGAAAGAAGTAGCTTCCTGAAACTCTGACATGGGATTGCTTTTATCTGCCCTGTCAGAAGCATTTTTTTTCTGAACAGTAGAGTTTCTGATAAAGAAGAAAAGGCTGATGGAATCATTCCAATAAATATGAATCATTAGATGCTATTTGTATTCAGTCTTGTTCTGCAGGTATTCACAGTGTCACCAGTTGTAATGAAAATGTGTTGAGTACTTTCTTGAGGGGGGAAAGCTGAAACACCTTCTTCATGACATTTGTGAAAAGAAGAAAAAGGCATCCTTTAAAACGATGGAAACTAATCACAGTCCCTTGTGCTGGGGGAGGTAATGCTTCCGCGGCTGTACAAATAACTTTGAAATTCTCAACGCAGAAAAAAAATAATCCCTTTATAATCACTTTGTGCAAATAACTGCTGAGGTAACTAAGCCCATTGTTCATATATGAATATGGGTCAAGGCTTCCACATACAGATATTCATAGTCATCTATATCTTTTCTAGTTAACATAATATACAATATTATATTGCAAGGCATGATTCTCTCTAGTAATGTGACTCTGAGTGGAAGGTTAAATTTTATCCTTCTGTCTGTCTCCTTCTTGCCTACCACTCAAATATTAGCCCATTTGGTTTTGCGTTGCAATGTTGATGTCTGTCTTTACCAAATTTCTTTTTGTTAATCCGCATCTAGAAAATCCCCTCTCTGAAATTCTCTACAAATTCTTACACTTCTTTAAAATGTGGTCAAAACGCATTTTTCACTGCTGCTCTGACTTTAAAAATAGACATGTCTTCCTTTTTTGGCTTTAATATTATAAAATAAATGTGAAACAAATAATACAAAAATATGTTATTTTACCCTTTGTGACAGGTTACTTTTAACTTCCCCCAAGAAGGTCATTTTATTCTAATGTGTATGGCTTATTTCATCTTTGAGCAAACCCTGTGTAAGATAGAAGTAAATCACAGATTTCGAGGCCAGTGAGTTTGATGCTAGTGCTTTTTGTACTGGGTTGCAAGAATATATTTTCGCTATCAGTGAGTGAGCACCGTGTAATGTTTTTGAACATCATATTAATTTGTGGGATAATGGTACCTCTTAGTAAGACAAGATTGATGAATTTGCATAATGTTTATTAAAACACTTTGTAAACTGAGAAGCACAGCAACAGTAATGATCATCGTAGGCTATACCACACATCACTATTACATTGTTTTGAGACTTATTTTCCAAATTTTTGTCAAGTTAAATGCATACAGTAAATATGCTGTATCTCTAAAGTCCAACCAAAAAATAAAGGACCTAAACAAGAGAGATGCTTGACTTACTTTTAAAAGTTTGCCTACTGTATTCATAGGTAATAGGAGCATATTAGCAGCATTTCAGTCCTAATTGTACTTTATAGCACTAATGAGCCTAAGCTTTACAAATGTTTATTAACACTACATTGGTTAATTTGTGTGTGGTTATTCTAACATTTTCTTTATATATATATATATATATATATATATATATATATATATATTGTTTGGGGAAGATATTAACAGATAATTTTATGATTAAAAGTAGGCTAAGAATTGTACGCCTGGAACTTATGTAATTTATGTAATTTTTACTAACCAATGTCACTCCAATAAATTTACCAATTAAAAAATTAGGCTAAGAAAGAATATTTTCAGTATAAACATGTTATATCTATATATTTACACTTTAAAAATTAAGTCAGGATGGTAAAAATGAGAATAATTTCATGCCTTACATTTGCATCTGTACTTGCATTTTTTTTAAGAATTTATGGTTATTATTTATAACCACTAAACAAATAAATAGGATTTTGATTATTGTTAAAATATTTTAAATATGCATACATATAGAAATGCACAAGGAAACATTTAGAGCAAACTATCAATAGAAATTGCTGTTTTTAATGATCTAATGTAATCTTTATTGACAAATTAATGTGTGATATTTCTACTTTATTTTAATTTTTGTTTTTTAAAGATTTATTTTGTTTTTGACAGAGAGAGACAGTGACAGACAGAGACAGAGACAGAGAGAAGGTAGGGATCCCAGAGTGTTCTCCATAGTTGTATGTCATTTTCCACACAGGATGGCAGGGGGCACGCAGGGTGGGAACCAGGCTGGCGGCCTCCTAAATGGGAGGCATGCCACCATGAGCTGGGGGCCTCCCAAGTTGTAAGCTTGCCCCAGCAAGAACAGAACTGGAGGCCACACCCCAGTTCAGCACGTGAGTCCTCACAGGCTGGGACCCAAACTCGAACCTCGGCTCCCTGGGCTGCAAAGTGAGCACTTAACCTGCTGAGCCATCCCTACTTCCCCTCTACTTTATATTTTTTATTAAAACTTAACCATTTTCAGAAAAGTTTTAGGTTCAGTCTCTGATATTTTCAATTATAAAAATTACTGAGGTACAAATGACTGAAAAATTATGTAAATCCCTTGTTAAAAATTGGAAACTTTGAAATGAGACCAAGAATTGGAAATAGAAGCAGAAATCTAGCCTGTCTATATTTGCATAGACAATGTGCATAGAAAATATGTTATACATTCATCAGTAAGCCATGGAAATAGCAAGCAAGTCACTAGAGAAAGAATAAAGAAACCTTTATAAATGAAGACATTTAAGAAAACAGCTCTAATTATATTGTAGGTTTTAATTTTTTTCCATATGCATTATTCCTCCTCATTCTGAAGTTCAAGCTTTTCAGAAACATATTGGTCTAATATTTATTATATCTTCCATCATGCCTGTCTCAATGAGTTACATCTAGAAGATACTTGGTTATACAATAATTGGTTGTTCTTTTATATTTCCTTACAAAAAAAAGGTTCACATACTCAGACTTTGTCACATGAATATAATTAAAATATTTTTCAAATTTGTGTCTGAGGTGATCATACTTGATCCTTCTATAATTGCGAGTTAGATAGGACAAATGCTAGTAGCTTTACTTTTTTATGAGAACACATACACAGATTATGTGATTGAAACAAAAGAGCTTAACTCATATCACTCAGAAATTAGAAATTATTACAAGTTTACACTCTTATCCCTGAATTTGCAGTGGTTTGTGTATATTACTGGTGTTACTGTTCACAAAGATTTACATTTCATTATTCATTCTCAATTAAAATTAAAATTAAATATAGGGATTGTATTATAAGATAAATTGAATACTATTACAACACTGAACTTTATATGACTAGGAAAATTGAGAGATTTATTATTAATATTAGAAACAAAGCATACTGATCACTTTTTAAGATGAAGTATATACCAACACCACATTAAATCTCTTATTGCAAATTGAACTAACTGAAAGATAGAAATGGGCAGTGCTAATATAATGAAAGTAATACCTTATTTTCTCATTCATAAATTTCAATATACATTCTTATAAATCATATTACAAATCTACTTTTTAAGGAATTGATTCATTGGAAGAGTTAATGAATCTTACCGGTTTTCAGAGAATCAAAATCCATTACATCTTCAAAGATTAGAAAATAATAAGGTTGATTTATCTCTCAATAGAGGATTTTCTAGAAAATGATCAGTACATTTAAGAAGTATAAGGAAATAATATTAAAAAATATTTTAGAGCTTTATATCTTCTCTTTACAGCTTTATTAAACAAAATAAGGTCTTTTCTTTGTTAAATTGAACAATAAAATCAAGAGAGCAGAAAGCATTAAAACAAATACGATAAAATATGTAAAAGCAGAAGTTGATGACATGTGATATATTACAAAATAACACAATTTCTTAATGCACTGGGACTACGTAGACATTGCTGGTATTTTATTATACACATTATGAAGTTTGTTTAAATTTGGATGGGTAAAGTTGTTGTTAAAATTATTTCTAAGACATAAAATTGTTAAATTTTTATTTTTTTTATGTGATCATATTGTTTTTATGTAAACTTATAAAAATATGAGAGAAATGATATATTTCTATTTTCATGGGATATTCCTTTATTTTATTTATTTTTTATTTTTATTGTTTTTGACAGAGAGAAAGAAAGAGTTACAGAGACAGAGAGAAAGGGGAGGGCCCAGAACAATCTCCACAGTTGCACATCATTGGTTTTTCCACATAGTTTTATTCCACAGGTGGGCACAGGGCTGCACAGGGCAGGAACTGGGCCGGGGTCTTGCCTGGTGAGAACTGAACTGGGGGCACTCCCCAGTTCAGCATGTGGGTTCGCACGGGCCAGGTCCGGGATTTGATCCTCAGTCCCCGGGGCTGCAAAGTGAGCACCTAACCCACTGAGCCATTCCAGCTTCCCCAAAGAGATTTCTGTTTTATTTATTTATTTATTTATTTTGAACTGAACTGGGGGCCTCACCACATTCGGGAAGCACACCCCAGTTCAGCATGTGGGTCTGCCTGGGCCGGAGCTGGGATTTGATCCTTGGTCCTCGGGGCTTCAAAGCGAGTGCTTAACCCACTGAGCCATCCTGGCTTTCTCTGGATAGTCTTAAAAAATGAGTGGGGGTCCCTATGCAACATGGTGCTTTGGGGCATGGGTGAGAGCTCAGGGACCCCAGCAGTGTGTGTTTGCATGCCAAGTTGAGGCAATGGAACCCACCCCTGGAGCAGGGCTGACTAAGGAGGCCTCCACAGCCCCAACACCTTCAATGTCCCCAACTCCCCCATGTGTAACCATGTGCAAGGCACTGCCGTAACCTCACTTCTCAGTCCTGAGTATCCATGAGAGTGACATTTTCCTGCTGAAGGTGCTCCACCTATGAAAACATACATTTGCACAGCACTTGTCTGGATGTCATGAAGGGGTACTGTGGCCACTATGAATAAGGCTGCAACAAACGTAGGGCTACGCATAGCTTTACAGTTAAATGTTTTCAAATTTTAGGGTAGGTACTCTGAAGAGGGCATGCTGGTTTGTATGGCAATTCTATTTTTAATTTTTGGAGGACCCTCCATACTGTTTTCCCTCATGGCTGTACCAAGTTACACGCCCACCAGCACTGTGTACCAGGGTTCCTTTTTCTTCACAGCTCCTTCAACACTTGTTATTACTCGTCTTGTTGAGAAGAGCCATTCTAAGAAGTGTGAGGTGATATCTCATTGTGGTTTTGGTTTTCATTTCTGTAGTAGCTAGTGAAGTTGAGTATCTTTTCATACTTATGTGTCAGCCATTTAGATATCTTCTTGGAAAAGTGCTTATTTAGATCCTCTGCCTATTTTTTAATTCAGTTGTTTTGTGTTGTTCAGTTGTATGAGATCTTTGTATATTTTAGGTATTAGCCTCTTACTAGAGGTGTTGTTTCCAAATATCTTCTCTCATTCAGTTGGTTGCCTATTTATTTTGTTGAAGGTTTCTGTTACTGTGCAGGATCCTTTTAGTTTGATGTAGTTTCAGTGTATTTTCTCCTTTTACATTTTTTTTTTTAAATGGAAAAGTTTAATGGAAACAGTAATAAGAGAGAATGGGGGAAATGAGGACTGGAGTATGGGGAAAGTATGTGGATTGGACAACATTAGTGTATGTTTTTTACATAATAGAAAACACTTATCAGACCAGGGAAAGTTGAAAACACAGGAGAGACATAATTATTCAAGTCAGTTTCTAGTCATTATAGCAGAGGGTGGGCATCAAAGCTCAGGGAGATGGGCTGCTTGTCTTAAAACAGAATGAGAAACTAGGACATCTCAGACTGAAGAGAAGATAGTGAGGATGTGTATTAATTTGGAGAAATGCCAGTATTTGGAAATTGTTTACATTCGACGGCCAGGAAATAAGTTTATGTAGTGGAATGATAATAGAGAAGGATAGGTGGATAACTTGAGATGGTGAAGATTTTGAATATCTGGTAAATTGGGAGAACAATCAGATGAAGAAAATGTACAATTGTCTATAAGTGGCAATAAGGAATCTGTTTCAGTTAATATTTGTCAAGCAACCTGAATGATCAAGGAAGTAGCATTACTCAAGGCTTAGGTGTCACGTACAAGAAACTAGAGTACAGGTCTGATACATATATGGGATGCAATATATGGTCATGATAGTCAGAAGCCTATATGTAACTTTATTTTAAATTTATTTGTATTTTTTTTTTGGTATAGGTGTCATTGCTCATAATTAAAAAAATATGCTAATATTGATTTAACTTAGGTTTATTTTATCAGAAGATTATTTGGAAATAACTTAATGAGACACATACATATTAATACTGTATTTTATTTCCTGAAGAGGAAAGGAAATTATCGAAGTCATTTTTCATATGGTTTTGCATAGATTTATAGGCTAATTATAAAACGAATTTATCACAATGACTTTATTACATCATTAATTTTGCACAGTAAAAGTATTATGTTATAGTTTACACTTAAACACAGGCTATATTATAAAATTATAATCTCACTATATTTATTTATAGATCTGTAATTATCTTAATTTATAGAATTAGCAGTGACACTCCCTTATGACAAGTACACAGATACATTATGATATTTCTCATTTAATTTATAATCCCAAATAAACATGACAGAAGAACTTTTTATTTGAGTGCCAATAATTATTAATTTTATATTTATGTGTTTTAGTAAATGAGGTAGATTCTCTTACTGCTGGTGGTAATTTCATTCTACAACTTGAGCTAATTTAGGAGTTTATAACCTCTTCAGAGTCACTAAATTTTACAGTTTATTCCTTTAAGCAATAATCTGGACACCATGATGGGAGAATCTATGAGAAGTAGTGAGTTTCCTTTTCAGGAGAAATCAATGACGTTTGGTTAATAAACCTAGGAAAAGGATAAACTTAACTTGGTTTTCCTTTTTTACCCAAGTCATTCAGCTTCATTTCCTACAGTGAAAAAAAAGTTCTTGCTCTTCGTATGATCGATTTTCTACATATCATAGCAATGTGTCATTACAGCTCATTCTTTAAGTGGAGAGTCTGAGAATTATGGGAGGGGTCTTTACTTCTGCTACAAATATGTCCTGTATGTAGCACAGATTATTGTCTATTATACATTCAAAATCTTTGCAGGGAAGCCGGGATGGCTCAGTGGGTTAAGCACTCACTTTGCAGCGCCGGGGACTGAGGATCGAATCCCGGCCCCGGCCCCTGTGGACCCATGTGCTAGACTGGGGAGCTCCCCCAGTTCAGTTCTCTCTCTGTCTCTGTATCTCTCTCTCTCTCTCTCTCTCTCTCTCTCTCTCTCTCTGCCAAAAATAAATAAATAAATAAATAAATATTAAAAAAAAAAATCTTTGCAAACCTAAACTTGTTATATTAAACTATGACATGTTGCTGCCCAGTTGTTCAATTTGAAGGGAATGATTCAAAACTATAAAATGTCTCTTTCTTTAGGTTACATCTTTTTTTTTCTGATTAAATAGTTCACCATATATGTCTATTTTGCTCAGTTTATAAAATAATTTTATTTAAATTCATACTTTGTACCATCTCTTTAATCTTAGATTTTCTTCACCTCAAACTCTTCACTGTATCATGACTATATCCACTATAATATAGGCTCATGTTAAGTTTTAAATCCCATGCATCAGCCACAGTTACCGCCAAGAAAATGCTAACAGTAAGTTTTATTAGACATGCCAGTTAATAATAACATTTTTGTCTTTAATAGTGTTTTTCCCTCATCTCTATTCAATGTTATTTGTTTCATTTTTGTATAAATACTTGAATCACATATGAATAAGTAGTGTCTTGAAAGACAATGATAAATGGGCATTTTTCTTTTTTATAAACATTGATGAACACCCATATACTTATAAAGTTTATATCAGGGGTGTCCAACCTTTTGGCTTCCCTGGGCCACACTGGAAGAAGGACTTTCTTGGGCAACACATAAAATACACTAACACTAAAGATAGTGATGAGCTTAAAAAATAATCACAGAAAAATCTTATGAAGTTTTAAGGAAGCTTATGAATTTTTGTTGGGTTGCCTTTAAAGCTGTCCCCGGTCACATGTGGGCCATGGGCTACAAGTTGGACAGCTTAATTGCTTGATTGAATGCTGTCTCTAAAGGTTTAAAAAAGACTTTGTTCATATCAGCTGATTGAGTTAGAAGGTGTGTAAAATCCTGTGGATCAATCAGAAATATTGTCAAAATGTGGAAATTAGAGTGGAAATTAGAGTTCATAGAAGCATAGGAGGAACTGGGAAGTGCATGGTTGTATTCCCAGTGCCTAATCTGGTATCTCATAGAGCAACTTTAATTAAATATTTCTAAATAAAGTTGAGTGGTGCTTAGTTTCTTAGGGATGTAATTTTCATTTCAGTGATAAATGGATATATAACTAAAGGTGAATTAGAAACGTTTAGAAGTTCTGAACACAAATGTTTAAAAATTCTAAATAACAAAATGGGGAAAAACAACAAAGCTGCAAAATCTTATGGACATAGTCAATAGTTTAGTGGTTACCTGAGGGCAAGGAGGGGAGGAGGATGAGAGAGGAGGGAGGGGAAGCTAAATGTATAGTGATGGGAAGAAAGCTGAATCTGGGTAGTGGACATATATTGTTACACATAGAGAAAATACTGTAGAGTTGTATACCTGGAACCTATGTAATTTTTACTAATCAATGTAACCCTAATAAATTTAACAATTAAAAAACGGAGGGGACGCTGGGATGGCTCAGTAGGTTGAGCACTCACTTTGCAGCCCCAGGGGCCAAAGATCAAATCCTGGTCCCAGCCCATGCAGACCCATGTGCTGAACTGGGGAGTGCCCCCAGTTTGGTTCTCACCAGGGTGAGACCCCGGCCCAGTTCCTGCCCTGTGCAGCCTGTGGAATGAAACTATGTGGATAAACCAATGATATGCAACTATGGAGACTGTTCTGTCACACACACACACACACACACACACACACACACACAGTTCTCTCTGTCTCTGTATCTCTCTCTCTCTCTCTGTCAGAAACAATAAAAAATAAATCTTTAAAAAAATGGAAAAAAGATTGGAGGTGAGAAATCAAATTGAAAAATAGTATTAGTTAATATTTTTATATAGAAAATTATAGCAATGCATTTCAGAATGTTTTAAAACTATAGCAAATAAAAAAGATTGTGAAGGCTTAAATATGCAATGCAATTTTCTTATGTGGAGTTTGAAAATAATTACAAAATAGGAAATAATGTGTTTCTTGATATTAGTTTTTCTTGGCATTCAATTGATTTAAAAGTAATTATTTTTTTCAGTCTAATCTTTACTTTTTTATTAAGGAAAATTGACATACAATGTTATATTAGTTTTAGGTGTAGAACATGATTCACTATTTGTATATATGATGAAATTATCATAATAAGTCTAATTAACATCCATCACGGTGAATAATTATAGAATTTTTTTCATAAATGGTGATGAGAACATTTATAAATTATTCCCCTAGCTATTTAAAAATATGCAATATAGTATTATTAATTTGTCTCCATGCAGTATATTACATCACAATGACTGGCTTACTTATTGTATAACTAGAAATATGTACATTATGACTACCTTTACCCATTTTGTCCAACCCTTACAAACCCCTCAAGTCACCATCCTCTCTTCTTTGTATCTATGAGCTTGTTTCTTAATTAATTAGTTGTTTTGTTGGTTACCTTGTTTATTTTAGTTTTCACATGTTAGAAGAGAAGAGTAGGAAGTAGAACAGGCAATAGGAAGTAAAAACACAGAAGAATGTGAGTAAGTTGAAAATAAAATCTGTTGATAGAATAACTTCTATTATATATCCACAGAATACACCAGATTTAAAAAATTAAGTAAAACAGTCACTTAAACGTGGAATGCCAGATTTATTATTGATTCTTTTCTGCTTGCTATTTTATTTTTCTTATTTTTAATTATGCTAGATCTCTCTATTTCATTAAATTCTCTATCAACTTCAGTTTCTGTAAGTGAGTGAAACTTTTCATTAACAAAGCAGAAGCCATTTAAGAATTTCTTGACTCTTTTCCTCTCCACACCCTAATTTACACGTAAAATAACATTTTGATCTCCCGTGCTTTTAGTCACAGCAGTGATGGGTTCGACAAATTCAGAAGTGGCCAGTGAAAGTGGATATACTTTCTGACTGACATATTTTTGACAAATATATAATATGAAATATTTTGTATAACCTTCACCTTTCCTCACTCCAGTTACTCAGACCATAACACCTTAAAACAACTTTTAATATCTTAAATATATATTTGTAATACTTTGGGTTTTATTTATTTTGTTTTTTTCTCTACTTTATTCTTATTTTCTGTTCATCTTTGATTTTACCCTAATTTTTGTTTATTGTTAAAGTTATTGTGGTGACATTGGTTGGTAACAATTAGATAGTTTCCAGATGTACAAATCTACATTACATCACCTATGTATTGCATTATGTGCTGACCACCAATAATTACCCGAATTTTTAAGTCTTCCATGTTTTTGCTAACAATGAAGTGATAGCAAATCCAAAAATATAGAAGTATGTAATTTAGAAAAAAAATGAGAGTTTCTTAAAATTCCATTATTAATAATGGTTTGGTGTATATTCCATTCTCTGTGCATATTTAAACATGAAATACATATTTGTTGCAATGTGTTTTAGTACTTAATATACACTGGGCATTTTATATATATATATATTAATAAAAAATAAAACATTTTCTGTCATTAATCTTTTAAATATATTCAAAATTTGAAATAATTTTAGAAGTACAGCACTACAAAGTAAATAACCTCTTACTAATATGAAGTCCATGTTTATTTAATTGTAGCCTTTATTTAGCAGGGATAGCTACTTTCATAAATGTCTCATTAATATAAGACTTAATTGGTTTTATTCATCAGCATCTGACTTTTGCCATTGAAATAGATTGACCAAAAAATTTAAAAATAATAAAGCTAGTGAGGACCGGGAAGGAGAGTAAATGATTTTATCATGTGACCTCTTACGTTATATGTGAAACAAAATAATGTTAATTTCAGGTAGACTGTGATATGTTAAGGATATGAGGACTGTCTGGAAAAAGAAAATCAGCCTTAAATATCTCTATTTTTTCATATTATATGGCTGGATACTTCCTGGACAGCCCTCATACATATTATGTTGTCTGGAGACATCACTATTATATACAAAGAGGTATAATTAGAAAGCTAATAGAAGAAATAACATGAATTCCTAAAAATATTTGATCATCTCAATAGATGTTAAAAAAGAACAAGAGACAAATAAAAAACCACAAAATGAAGAACTTAAAACCAATTTTATCAATAATTATATTACATGTAACTAGATTAAACACTAATTACAAAGAAAATATCCGCCTGAAATTTATTTTATTATTAAATTTTAATTAATGTGATTGATACATTATAAATATTGTAATCGTAATGTGTGGCTAATACAACTGAGAATATCAGAAGTGAAATGACTTGCTCAAAATCTCATAGCTACTAAGCAGCAAAATCAAGGCATCAGTCATACGTATCTCTGGCTCCAAGTTGTATTCTTTTTCAGTTCAGTTCATGTTTTCATCGTTTTTCGGATGTAAGTTCTATTTTTCATGCTCTGCTTTCTCGGAGCTCTGTTACACAGGTGGGGCTGAACTGCTCTGGCTCCTCGCTGATGGACTCGCTGATGGACTCACTTGAGTTTCGGCGCTGGGTCAGCAGCTGGAGGGGTGCCAGGAACATTCAGGCAGGAACTGAATCATCTGGTTGCAGGGTGAGAGCTGGAGGGGCAGCTTCCTCCCAGACAGAAGTGCAGGCAGAAGCCATGGTCCCTTTGTTGAGTCCTCAACCTGAAGAGAATTTTAAAGGCCCATATGTACTCTAAATGTAAAGAGACTCACTGAAAAACAAGAAAACAGCAAAATATACCAGGGCTGAATTAGGCATTTAAAAAAAAAAAATCAAGTGTGATTTTATTACTGTTTGACCAAGTAGACTTCAGACAAAGAGTATTGAAAAATTTAAGAATAATACAGACATTGTAGTCCCAGTATTTGCCATCAATTTTTGGAATTAGGTTTCTACGTTAGTATGAACTGGCAATATGATCATCCCATATGAAAAATAGTAATAGGCACATGGCATTATTTTAAACTATGAATTGTCTATCTGGACATTTTTCTTTAAAAGCATCACACCAGCTCTATTTTGACAGCCTCCACAAGCAGGTCTGTGTTATTCTAAAATTATTGTAATAATGTTTCAGCAGATGTCCATCAACAGATAACAAGATTATGATTGATAACACCGTGTAGAAAACTAACATTTGCTTACTTAGATGAATATTTTTCAAATACTTTATAGAGTACAGTTGAATGGTAGATTGAACATAGGCTCAAGTTTTATGAACACTTCAAGTGAAAATTATTGTCTGAGTTTGTTGTTTGAGTAAACCTGTTTTATTATTCTTCCAGATAAATTCATTTCCCCATGTTCTATTACATAGAAACTAAGGATATTAGCATTCCATGTATATTAATTTTAAAGTAAATTCAATGCTATTTTAGAGTAAATTTTATTCTTATGTTACTGTATCTAATTAAGTACCTGTGTTTTATGATCTATACTTTTTTACAAGAGTATATCAGTGCTACCTTCTATCAGCTGATGGTTAAAGTACCTGATTATTCTATGAAATGACAACATTAGACTAGTTATAGTCCTAGGCACTTGTATATAGTCTCTTAATTACTATCTCCTAATACCTCTCGAAAGCACTTCTGAGAGAACCACTATTTACAGTGGATTACTTGAAACATTAACTCATACCGTTTTTCCTGGTACTCTAAAATCTATTGCTTGATTCACCCATGTCCTGTAAAAGAAATACTTAGTCTGATTCCTATTGACTTTCAGTTTAATTCCTTTGATTCAACTACACTGTGAAGCAAAGTTATACATTTACATTATCAAAACACTAAAATTGTACTATAAAATTTGCCATTCTTTTATTCATATTAATAAGAATGCTTACGAAGTTATACAAGGGCAGGCTAATAAATTTTGCCTCCACTATAATATTTTTTTGTTATATGAGACATATCTGGATGTAAACAGTCCTGTGAAGTCACATGGTATCTCCCCTCCATCATTCTTGAACTTGAGAGCACAGATGCTTACATTTTTTCACCCAGTGCACATCCAATGGAAGTATTCAGGCACGGTGTTGTTATTAAATTCTTTTTTTTTTTTTTATTGTTGTTTTTTGTTGTTTTTTTTTTTTTGT
>PVKE010023560.1:0-24542 GCA_004027555.1 Craseonycteris thonglongyai | reverse complement strand
CAAAAATGCAGTTGATTTTGAGACATTGATTTTGTATCCTGCAACTCTACTGTATTTGTCTATTATTTGTAATAGATTTCTGATAGAGTCTTTAGAGTTTTCTATATACAGGATCATGTCATCTGCAAAGAGTGACAGTTTAACTTCTTCTCTCCCAATTCTAATACCTTTTATTCCTTTCTCTTGTCTGATTGCTCTGACTAGAACTTCTAGAACTATGTTGAACAGCAATGGTGACAGGGGGCATCCCTTTCTTGGTCCTGATTTTAGGGAAATAGGCTTCAACTTTTTCCCATTCAGTATAATATTTGCTGAGGGTTTGTCATATATGGTCTTTATTATGTTGAGGTACTTTCCTTCAATTCCCATTTTATTCAGTGTTTTTATCATAAACGGGTGTTGTATCTTGTCAAATGCTTTTGCTTCATCGATTGAGATAGTCATGTGGTTTTTATATTTTGTTTGGTTTATGTGCTGGATTACATTCATTGATTTGCATATGTTGAACAATACTTGTGCCACTGGGATGAATCCCACTTGGTCATGGTGAGTAATCTTTTTAATGCATTGTTGTATTCTGTTAGCTAAAATTTTATTTAAGATTTTTGCATCAGTGTTCATCAGTGAGATTGGCCTATAGTTCTCTTTTTGGTATTGTCTTTCCCAGGTTTTGGTATTAGGGTGATATTAGCTTCATAGAAAGACTTGGGTAGTACTGCCTTCTCTTGAATTTTCTGGAATAGTTTGAGGAGGATGGGCATTAGCTCTTCTTTGAATGACTGGTAGAATTCATTGGTAAAGCCATCTGGTCCAGGCCTTTTGCCTTTGTGCAATTTTTGGGTAATTGTTTCAAGTTCTGTACTGTCGATTGGTCTATTTTTGTTATCTAAATCTTCCTGGTTCAGTTTAGGTAAACTGTGTGTTTCTAGAAATTTGTTCCTTTCCTCTAGGTTGTCAAATTTGTTGGCATAGAGTCTTTCATAATAATCTCTTATGATTGTTTGTATTTCTGCAGCATCAGTTGTAATCTCTCCCCTATCGTCCTGTATTCTGGAAATATGAGATTTTTCTCTTTGTCCTTTGGTGACTCTAACCAGTGGTTTGTCAATTTTATTCATTTTTTTCAGAGAACCAGCTTTTTGTGGCATTAATTTTATTTATTGTTTTTCTATTCTGAATTGCATTAAGTTCTGATTTGATTTTTATTAATTTTTTTCTCCTGCTGGCTTTGGGGGACCTCTGTTTTCTTTTTCTAGCTCTATGAGATGAGATATGAGGGTGTTTACTTGTATTTTTTCTTGTTTCTTGAAATAGGCCTGTAATGATATAAATTTCCCTCTTAATACTGCTTTTGCTGTGTCCCAAAAATTTTGGTACGTCGTGTTTTCATTGTCATTTGTTTCTACAAATATTTTAATCTCTAGTTTAATTTCTTCTTTGATCCAGTCACTTTTTAATAGCATGTTGTTCAATCTCCACACATATGTGGTTCTCTCTGCACTTGATCTTTTGCAATTGATCTCTAGTTTCAATGCTTTGTGGTCTGAGAATACACTTGGTATGATTAGGATTCCCTTAAATTTGGTGAGGTTGGATTTAAGTCCCAGGATATGATCTATCCTTGAAAATGTTACATGTGTACTAGCGTAAAATGTATAGCCCTTTGTAGTAGAATGGAATGGCTTTTAATATCAATTATGTCTCTTTCCTGCAATGTATCATTTAAAGCTGCAATCTCCTTATTTATTTTCTGCTTGGATGATCTTTTCCAATGTTGTCAGGGGGGTGTTTAGATCCCCTACTATAATTGTATTTTTGTCAAATTCTCCTTTTAGATCTGTTAGTAGTTGCTTTATAAATTTTGGTGCTTCCAGATTGGGAGCATATATATTGATGAGTGTCATGTTTTCTTGGTGTATTGTTCCTTTTATCAAGATGTAATATCCATCTTTATGTCTTATTATTTTTTTTATCCTGCTGTCTTTTTCATCAGAAATCAGTATAGCCACTCCAACTTTTCTCTGGCTGCCATTTGCCTGGAGTATTTTTTTCATCCTTTTACCCTGAGTCTATGTTTGTCCCTGTGGCTGAGGTGTGTCTCTTGTAGGCAGCATATGGTTGGATTTTGTTTTTTAATCTAGTCTGCTACCCTGTGCCTCTTTATTGGTGAATTCAGTTCATTAACATTCAGGGTGATCATTGATATGAGGATATCCTGTATCCATTTCTTCTTTCATTTTTATTTTTTTGTTGTCCCAACTGTTCTCCATTTATTTTGATTTCTTGATTCAGGTTGGAAAGCCTCCTTTAGTATTTCTTGGAGTGCCGGTTTTGAGCTGGAGAATTCCCTCAGCTTCTGTATATCTGAAAAGGCCTTAATTCCTCCTTCATATCTAAAGGTTAATTTTGCTGGATAGTTAATTCTTGGCTGGAAATGTCTCTCTTTTAATATTTTGAAGATTGGGCTCCACTCCCTCCTGGCTTTCAGAGTTTCTGCTGATAAGTCTGGTGACAGCCTGATAGGTTTTCCTTTGAAAGTTATGTTTTGTTTTTCCCTGGCAGCCTTGAGGATTTTTTCTTTGTCATTGGTTTTTGTCATCTTCGGAACAATGTGCCTTGGAGAAGATCTGCTAGGGTCTAGGTAGTTAGGGCTTCTATTATCCTCTTTGATTTGGGGCTGTAATTCCTTCCACAGGTTAGGAAATTTTTCCTCCACTATTTGTTTTAGTAGACTCTGAGAAAATTTCATCTCGCTTCCTTCTGGTACCCCTATTTTTCTAATATTGTTCTTTCTGGTGGAGTCAGAGCGTTTCTGTGGGGCTCTTTCATTCCTCTTGATTCTCATTTCCCTTTCCTCTTCCCTCTGTGACATTTCCATGTTTGTATCTTCCATTTCACTCATCCTTTCCTCCAGCTGGTCAGCCCTGTTTCCTATGCTGGTCAGTTCTTTTTTCAGCTCTTCCATGATGCCTTTCATTTCAAGAAGTTCCTTTTGATTCTGCTCTAGCTTCTCAATTTTATTGGTAAAGAACTCATTTTGCTCAGAAAATTTCTTGTTGAGGTCATTTAACTGTGTCTGGGTACTTTGCCAGCTTTGAGTGAGCTCTCTGAGTCTCTTTAGTATCGCAGCCCTAAATTCTGTTTCACTTAGATTTGATTCCAAGTGTGCAAGGTCCTTTATTAAAGAATGCCCCTGATCTCCTGGATGGGCTTAGGGTTCTGAGGTGTGCATTGTGTTTGATGTGGTTCTTTTTGCTTTACACATGAGTATGTTTTCTCTCTGGGGGTTTGCCTATCAGATGGGCTTCTCTGTATTTTTTCTTTTGGGTTCAGTTGTGGCAGGATGAGATTTTGGGAGAGGGTTTGGGGAAGCACACAGCTTCTGTGCCCTGGGGCACTTCAGGTTGCTGTCTTAGCTTTTAGAAAACAGGGTAGTGAAGGTGTGGGTGGAGGTGGGGGCATGTGAGTAGGAGCTAGGGCGGGCCTATGACACAATAGTAGATTCCTCTTTCAGCAGAGGGGCTGGTGGTACAGTGCCGGTGGGGCGCAGGAGCTCAGGTCTTTCTCCCCTCCACCTGGCTGCCCCTCCTTCAATTGCGTCTACAAGTTGCGTCCGTAGGGCAGCGGCATGGATGGGCTTGGGTTTGGCAGAGGCCCCGTCGGCCACTCGGGTGGGGGCGCAGCCACAACCCGGTCTGAGGTGCCCCCAAAGCCAGGTCAACCGTGCGGGTTTAGGCACTGTGGCTGACCGGTCTGCAGCCCATTCACGCGCTCCAGCGTTGGCACCTCGGTGGCCAGTGGGCACCTTAGTCGCGTGTGCGGGCATCAGCCCCACAGCAGCCAGGTTGGTTGCCTGGTTGCGCACGCAGGTGTTGGCACTTCAGCATCCCTTTGGGCAGCCCAATTGTGTGTGCTGGCAGCAGCACCGCAGTGGCCCGGTGGGAGGGGTGCCGAAAGCCCTGGGTGCACAGGCTGCAGCTCGGCCGGCAGCTGCTCTTGGCCCACGGCTCTGTTGAGACTGCCTGATTCACTCTAAGCCCGTCTAATGCAGCTGTGTCCATTCAAGCCCCAGCCCTCACTCCAAGAGCCCTGTTTTCAAAAGGTGCTTCCTCACAGTCAATCTCCTCCATAAATCTGGGGTGCTGATCTATTGTGGGCTGAATCCGTGTTCTCAGCCCACCCACCGGGAAGTGCAGCCACCCTGATCCACAGTCCCTGTTCCACTTTAGGCTCTGTGATCTGATTAGGGCACTTCGTGCTGTTCCTTGAGTTCAGATGTTAAATTGTCCACAGTCTTGTGGGGCTTCCACACACCCTAGGTCTCGGCTTCCAGCCCGCCCTTGATAAAGCTCCACTTTGACCATAGTCCCCCAATCCTAAGGTGACCAGGTTTTAACATTGGTAAAGCGGAACACCATTGACCGGGGGGTGGGGGGGGGAGTGGGAGGGGGTTCTTGGTTAAAAATTTGGTCTATCTCCCACCATTCCCTAGCTTGTCATGCATTCTTTCCAAAAATCGGGACTTTTTTAAAACACTGCAGGACGCAGGCCAATTTGTTAAAAATCGGGACAGTCCCGCCAAAAGTGGGACGTCTGGTCACCTTACCCAATCCCCCTTTGTTTTTGCCAGTCCCGGTTTGCGCTCTGAGTCTCTGTCCCTGAACTGCTGCTATCCCTTCCCTCTCCCGCTCTCCCCTTTTTTCTCTAACGTTTGGTTGTTGTTCTGCGTTGTGTGGTTCTCTTAGTTGAGGTTTCTTCTCAGGGTTTCCCTGTGGATTCCCCTCTGTTCACAAGGCCCTTCCCAGGCAGTTATCGGCGTTCTCCTCTCATGCCACCATCTTTTCTCCCCCGCACAATCTATTTTAATAGTGAGTGCTAAACTATGGTTAAACTTTGTTTTTATGAATATTTACATAATTTATTCTTTGGTCAGTTAAGGTCAATTCTCATAAGTAGTTCACATCTTTAAGTGAACACGTTGATGTCATCATTCTTTGACTTGTAACAAATAATGGTCTTTGTACGATATACCTATTTGTATGAGGGATACATATTCCATAGAAATACATTAGTTCAGCAGGTCTGATATTCCACATGCTGCTGCTTCTAATCTGGAGATTCCACAAAATGCCTGGAAGACATGCAGTAATCTATACCAGTGGAAACTTTGACCACAACTGTCTGGGAGTGTTGCATGTTCTTGTTATGCCAGGAACCAGCCTGGGTGAACAAAGTCCCCCAAGTTTGAACAGTGGGAATTAAAGACTGACCAAATGGCCAGCCGACTGTTCTTAATAGGAGCAGCCTCGAATAGCTTTATTGCTTATCTTATATAGCAAAAGTTTGCCATTCAAAGGAACAGGCATTAGCATAGCAAAGCATGGTGTAAACAAATTTTTACAGGAGATAACACCCCCTTCCAGTAAAGGCTTTGATATGTAGATAATGGGCTCCAAATCTATGTCTTTCAGCCTGGCTTTCATACAAAGCTGGTACACACATTTTTCTATATCTAATCACCCAACTACCCCCCTCCCCGAAGGAGATGAAAGGGGGGAATGCGGCTTTGCCATCAAGGCACCCCAAAACCTTTCTGTTCAGGCTTTGCACTGGCTCCCTACAGCTTCTTTTTTCTTATTTATTAATTTGAGGAAGTGGAGTTTTTTCCAGACTCCTGCGATGCTTCAAATTATGGCTTGGACATAGACTGAAAACAAACATAGAAAAATCATTACTATAATAAAAGTAATGATTCCAGAATATAAAACTGATTATAAACCATCCAGGGACCAATAAAGTGTTGTCCTCAGGCTTCAGTTGTGTGTTGTCCAGTCAGCCCTGGAGTGACTGGAGCAGGACAGTCATTCTTCTGTCTTTGCAGGGTGAGTCATAAGGGTTCTGCCAGTGGGTGGTCATCTCCCATATTTCAGGTCCTCAATCAGTGGCTGCTTTCTTTACCCTGGTGTGGCGCATTTATAGAGTGATACCAGCTACTTTACAGTTTTGTTTTATGAGCTGTCTTGTTTTACAATTTTTCTAAAGTATAAGCTATTGGTAAGAAACAGGCTGAATATCAGCCCAAGTCTAGGGGCTCTATTATCTTTACAATTGAGCAGATTTTAGATAATAGGTCCAGAGTGAGCAGCTGAGACAGAGTAAATAACTCTACTATTAGTCATAAAATTAAGAGACTTATCTGCCACATCAATGGTCACCCATATGTTTCCCGCCCTCCATTACTGTAGTGGTCTCTTGGGGAGCTGCTGGGTACCTCAGACCTGTCAGTCAACCATAGACATTTGCGGAGGAGTTTGTTCCTAGTCTCTTTAGAACAGGGGACAATCCCTTTTTTAGTGTCTCTTTGTTTTGCACAAGGGTATGGCTGCTTTAGATGAGCAGGGCCCTCCTAATTCCAGAGGTCTGGGCTTTTGCACCCATAGCAAGCTCTTTTGTGTTTCTCTTCTGGGGTTGCTAGGGTGGCCCTGAGGAGACAGGTTTCGGCCCATCTATTACTGTGACCAAAAGTATGGCCTTTCTCTGACCTTATCTCTTGTCTCACTCTTCCCTCCTTTCTAGTTATCCCTGCTTTTAGTTACTAAAGACATTGAAATAAATTTCCTGGCCTTCCTTAAGATTTGAAACTTCTCATTAGTAATGTAACTAACAATGGGTTAGAATAATTGTAATACCCTGCCAGGTGAGGAAAAACATCAAGCCTAATGTAAAACATAGAAAATCATTTTGATAAGGTATAAACTGTCTTCCCCAAGTACAAAATTTTTCAATTCCAGTAGCGGACCAGCAGTTCAAAAACATTTGCCTACCTAGCATTTCAATCTTTTCCATCCTAACCATACATAAAAAATTTCTTCACAAACCTTCCACAACTTTCTAGTTTCTCTCTGAGCTTGTCTTTTTTTTTACTCATTCAGAAATAACCATTCTGACAAACTTTTTCAATTCCTTCAAAATGCATTTCCATGCCTTATTTCTTCTCAAAACATACATATTTAATTACATGCAAAATCTCCTTATCAGTCAGCATGTATAACTTTTTGAATCTTAGTTTTTACTAACAACCAAAAAGCAAAAGTTAGCATTTCTATTGGTAAATTTATAAACACATTCTGTAACTTTTAGAAGCATAAGTTTTGTTGCTAATCTCATATATAGCATTTTGGAAGATGTTTATAACATTTTTTTTATCTTTTAAACATTGGTGAAAACAGAAAGGACTTTAAAAACTCAAACTAATTTTAGTAAACAACTTTATAGACCATATAATCCTGAAAAGAGCTTGGGTTAATATTTATTTAAGCCATTGATTTCTTAAAGCCAATTCAACATTATATCTGACAACATTCTCCAGAGGTAAAGATACCATTCCATATACAAAGCATATATAGATATTAGATCATATACATAAACAGAAGTGTCAACAATTGCAAAGATGAGATTACCCTGCAGTTTCAAAGAGCCCTAAACAAAAACGGGGAAGGGGGGTAGGGAGGAGCCTAGCCTTGGTGTTCCCCATTCCAGCTTCCCAGCATCAAGTGTTTTCCTATGCATAGCTAAGTGGCTGAGAGAAGATTTGGTGATAGGTTTACCGGTGACCCCCTGTATAGTTACAAAATTAGAAGGCAACCCAGGATTAGAAAGCTGGACAGAGAATGAGGTTTCTGTGTCCAGAAGGAAGTCAACAGGCTTTTCTTTAACCTCAAGGATCACCCGGGGCTCTGGTGTCCCTATGATCTCGATTGTAGTCCGCATGAGATCGGAGCTGGGCCACGGTTGCACTGCAGTTGTCCAGGAAAGATACCGATTCAGGGACCGCTGGAATCAGCAGGGTGTGCCTACCCATCTTGGGTCTCCTTGTCTTTTTGCGACCCGCCTTCGCTCCACACTGGTGGCAAGGGCCAGCATGGTTGGTTCTCCCAGTACCGAGAAAACCCAACTGGCACATCGAGATCAGGGAGAACACAGATTACATCTTCAAGCCCTGGCAGGATAATTCCAAAAGACTGAGCTTTGCCTGCTGGAAAACTTTGCTTAGTTTTGGGAGGGTACCGTGGAACTAAAAGCGGAACTAGCTCAAGGGAGGGGAAATTTCCCTTTCAAAGTTTGTTTTGAGTTATCAATCCTCTGTCTTTAAAGTCCCAAGATATGAATTGGTGTTTATGAATTGCCCTGGGAGGTGAAGGCACTTGTATCCCAAATACTTCTGATGTTCCCACCTCCAAGAAGCACACAATTTCTGGAGTGCCCGATCCCCAACGAGAGCCAAGAAAACAGCACTTTCTCTTTATAAGAGAGGGGACAAATCTTCACTTTTAGGGCTGAAGGGGTGTGATGGTGGGAGGAGAAAAACTCAACACAAGGACAAAGAAATAGCCCCAGGTTCCTCCCTGAAGAGATTTCCATTGCTAAATGCCCGAACCCCCTGCCCCACCTCAAGGGGGACAGGATTTTGAGAATCATCCTATTCTAACACAAGAAAAAGATGTTTTCCAAAATCTCCCAAATCTTTTCTTCTTTCATAGGCTTGCATTACGGCTCACTGTAGAGAAGCCCCACCAGAAATTGTATTAGAGGGTACACTGACTGATGGAGAGCGATAAGTTGGGGCAGGTCGCCTGGATCCATGTCTCACAAGTCACTCAGGAATCCACTTAGGATTTTGTTGATTCCTAGGAAAAACACAAACATAGCCTCAGCCCCAAATTTGCATTGCACTAGGGCCATTGCAAGTTATTTTTGCATATTTGCCTTCTGGAGATTTCCAATGTCTCTCTGATGCCGAATATCCTGTATTCGAATTTAAGAAATTTAAAGCAAGGTTAAGAATGTAATTAGGAGTAGCCGGCATGGGATTGTACTCCCCCTTCTTTATTTTAGAAATTTGTTTTTTCTAAGAGTTTTAGTACCTCATGTGAGTGATTGAGGGAGTCCCAAATAAGACCCCGTAAAGAAAATGCTGCAGGAAATTTCTCAGGTCCATGTGCAGTATATCAATCTCGCATTTTTTCATTGACCTTTTCCCATGTTTTTGTATTTAAGAGTCCATTTATCAGGAAACCAAGGACATATATATCCTACAAATTTAAAAAAAAATTTAAATCTGATTTTCTGAGGTCTTCATTCCGCAATGTTGTAACATAGAGCGGATAAGCTGGCAAATAGCCTTTGTGATGATTCAGCCTGTCCCATACTTTTATAATTTTGTATAACCCTCTCAGTATGTGCCTAGTGGATGTTGGAGTCGCAAGACAGACAAAGGAGAAGAGAGGCCTCGGTCAGAGACCCAGACAGATGCCCACCTGGCTGCATCCCTTATGGGAACTTAGGCACGTCTTAGCTAAGATGTACCCATACAGAGCTGGGGCCAGGTCACTCTCCAGATGGAGGGTGATTCACCGTTATACTTTATGATGTTGCCATGGAACCACAGGTTAGGGCCCACTCAGATCCCATAGGTTTTGGCCACGGGACCACAGATTTGAACCCAACCAGAGAACCGAGTCAGACTGCCATGCACTCTCACATTCACACTCACACAAACTAGAGGTTATAACATTCCTTCCCAGTACTGTTTGATATTTTCTCTTTTACCAGTATCTCTTATATTCTCTTTATGCGCATTATCTCTTATTCTCTCCTTATTCTCAATATTTTTTAAATGCTCCTCTTTCCCATTATCTCTGTGCATGCACATTTCTAGAGGAGTTTCTTATTTTACCTTTGTTGCATCTCAAGTACTCAGGTCCCTGTTCGGGCACCACTTGCCAAGAACCAGCCTGGATGAACGAAGTCCCTGTGTTCGAGCAGTGGGAATTAAAGACTGACCAAATGGACAGCTGGCTGTCCTCAATAGGAGCAGCCTCTAATAGCTTTATTGCTTATCTTATATAGCAAAAGTTTTCCATTACAAGGAACAGGCATTAGCATAGCAAAGCATGGTGTAAACAGATTTTTATAAGAGATAACAGCCCCTTCCAGTAAAGGCTTTGATATGTAGATCATGGGCTCCAAATCTATTGGCATCTGTCAGCCTGGCTTTCATGAGAAACTGGTACACATATTTTTCTATATCTAATCACCCAACTACGCCCCCCCTCCCCCGAAAAAGATGAAAGTGGGGACCAAATTTTTACCATCAAGGCCCTGGGCTGGTCCCTCCCATTAGGTCCAGGGAACTGAGAATTTGCCATCGAGGTCCCCCGAAACCTTTTTGTTCAGGCTCTGCACCGGCTCCCTACATTGATATTTATTACAAAGATAAGCTTTATTTTCTAACATAAAATCTGATTTTATTTTATTCTATTAAATAAAAGTGTCACTAAACAAGTGTAGAAGTTTATGGGTCTAATATGTATACAGTGCTGTGTACTTAATAGGTAAGCAGCATGCTGTGATTATGTTCAGCCATTTAAACAAAAGGCCTATACCAGCATGCTTTGAAACAATTTTAGCCCTTAATGTGTTTACAGAATTCCAGTGATTTCTTTCTAGAAATGGTTACACTGTTCCATAGCCTGTGCTGCTATGCATCATGATCCTGAGCCTCTATTCCCATTAGCCTAAGCTTGCATCCTTATACATTGCTCTTGTGATGTTTTTTGAATATTTACAACACTAAATAATGCTAATCCTTGACATCACATCTAGATAACTGTATGTATCGGCATGTACATGATTGAACTGCAGTCTGGGGCTCATATCATTCCCTTTTAAAATTATTCTCTAAGTTAAAAATGTTTACATAGAGTTTAGTAAAATGGATACTTACTGAAGTGATTGTGATATTTGTATGCCACCATAAGATATTTGGGTATACATATCTTTCATTTTAAGTTTGTTTGAAGTATTTTTTATAAGTACAATTTTCTTTAAGTTGGCAGCTTGGATTGCTGAAAGAAACTTCGAGTATTTAAAGAGAGCAAATGCTCGCAACAGACAAAAATAAGTATCTAAATGGAAACAGTTTAAAAACTATTTTATTCTTAGTTGTTATTTTATTAATGAATTAATACTTTTGTAAGGCTAAACAAGAAGACATACAGTAATTCCAGCATATCTAGTGGCAACATGTCTGTTAGTTTTACTAGAAATTACAAGACTTTTTTTTTGTTTGAAACACTTGTCTTAGTGAGTTCACTGGAACAGAAGGAAACTGTGGATAGATTCATTTGTAAAAGGTGTAACCAAACTGAAATAAAATAAGACAGGGTAGGTGGAAGGAGATTCCATGCACTGGAAAGAGAAAAGATGACTCTCTCTGACATAGTAATTCTGAGAGTATCAGCATCTTTCAGTGGATCAATAAAAATCTGTTTATTATTTATTTTATCCCCTGGTTTTAATGTATGGGTAGAATTTCATTATAATAATAAACTGAAAGGGAAAATAAAACTGTACACTGTACAGTCAAAGGGAAGATTAAATGCTTTTCTATAAGGATTGTAACAGTCCTTGTTATAATTTCTTGCCGGAATGCACTATATATCAACCTTATCTGATATTAGTTTTCTTCTTTTTACTTGTCATTTTTTCTCAAAAATTAAAATCAATTGATTAAATGTTTTATTTTAGATTTAATGGTCAAGAACTAAATATAAATTTTTTTCAAAATAACACATTTGTAAGATGAAAAGTTTAGGAGTATAATTGTAGCATGATTTTCATTGGATTCCAATTATATATTATAGTGGGGATGGTATGGGTAACATTACTATAGGAAACAAACATGACTTAGAGCCAGGAGCCCTGCATGTAAATCCTGGCAGTTTCATTTTGAATAAATCATTTAAACTCCTAAACTCAAATTCTTTAGTTGAAAAATGATAAATTTGGACTGGTTGACCTTGGAGTACCATTCTTTTTCTAAAAATTTGAAGGTATAATATTGTACACTTTGAAGTATGATTTTGAAGGAAAAATAATTCCAAACCTTTACAGCAGATAACTATTATTAGGCAAAAAGAAACTTGTTACTCTAAAATAATTAGTGGGTATATAGAAAAACACTTTGGTCAGAACACATTTAAAAGATATGCTTCTCTTATGGCGCTATTGAGAAAGTGAAAAGTAGCTTGTAGTGATAGTGGCATTATTTTGTAAAATGTGGGTGCTTCTTTTGACAAGTAACTTAGACATGTTTATTCTTTCTTTACAGATTAACTGAAAAAAAGCTTAAACTTTAACTTTCTGAAAAATATCTGTATGGACATGTTCCAAATACAGCATATATATATATATCACATACAGTTTTTATAATGTAAATTTAACATTATTATTTAAAAATATTTTAGAATTTTAGCTACAGTTCTAATCTAAGATTTTTCACAATCTTCCAGCTTTTTCAGTTATGTTTACCTAGTTGTACTATAAATAATTGCTTTCTTCCTCTCTTTTTCAATGGGTTTCTATAATATGATGTATATTTAGTACCTTAAGCTCCTTGAAAAGCTAAGTGATTGGCATATTGTAAAAGTACTCATTAATTATTTTTTGGGAGAATGAATGGGTAATTGGTGCTTAAATGGAATAGCACTGTAACTGTTTACATATTAACTATTCTTTGGTGTTTGCTTGAATTATGAGAATGAATACTAAAATAGTTGGTTTTTGAATTACTTAACAATATTAACTAAAAGGTGAGAAAACCTGAGTAACTGAGTTCAATTACTTGAATACCCCCAAAAGAGGACCAGTTTTTAGAGGATGTTTTTACTATTTAATAGTGCATTCATTAATGAGTTAGTATATTTAATGATCTCATACTATTTCAAATAGTTAAACATTTTCAAGTACTTTCATTTGAATTGGAATTATAAGCTTCTGAGGCACTCAAAATAACCCTGTCTTTGTAAAGGTATAATTCAATTTCAATAACTTTTGATAAATAAAAAAAAATCATTCTTAAAATTCAACTTTATTAAAATAAAAGCCTATTTCTACATTTTAATGATGGCAGATTATAATGCATTTCAAATGGTAAAAGGTTTAGAGGGAGAATTTATACAGAAAGAATTTTTGTCTGAAATTCACACAGAAGTCTCAGGAAGAGTAAATAACGCTTTGATTTTCTGTTATAACTACATTTGAATATTATATAGAAACTACACATAAAATTTAGCATGTTTGAAATGTATTATTATAGTGGTATTTGTTATTTGTTTTTTTTGATGTTGTTTATCCATTATTTGGGAATGGTAAAGATTGCAAAGTAATAGGAGACTTAGTAATATGGTTTATAGGTTACTAAGTAGTAGTAACATTTTTATGAATTAGTATGTATACACTTGATTTTTCATGGGTAATAACTTAAAAGTAATTTCTGATGCTTTAGACTATTTAATGCTTGGTATCTGCTTCTTGTAATCTGAAGCTTTACTCAAATAATTTATGACCCAACACAGTTAAGTCTGGCTCTGATTTAAACTGAGTCCTTTCATGTTAGAGCCTTTATCAGCTGAAATATCTGGAAGCACGCTGCCATTAAAAATAAAAGAAAACCAAACAAACTTTATGCCTCTAAAATTTTCTTGTAACTCTAAAATATCACCAGTATCCCATGGTTAATAATGTACGGTTATATGTGTGTATTAATTATTAAGAAGAAAATGTTTTTATTGACTAAAATGGGTATTTGGTAGAGAGACTTTATACAATACAGGTTTCCATATTTAACTGTATCCCATGTTAGTAAAACCCAAGGAATATTTATTGTTCAGGATGTGGGTTAATTTAAATTGGCAGTAGGAAGACCTGATGGTAATTGTAATTGTTGAAATGAGATTCTGGTCTCTAGTGTAGCAACCTGAAGCAATGAATTGTTCCAGAGCGTTTTCCACATGGTCGTTCACCATTGGGTCGACCTTCATTTGAAACAAAGTTGGAGGGTCCACTCAGACACACTCTTTCACCTTTCCTTCTAAGGGGAGGAGGAAGGAGGTCTATTGTTTTAGCACCTTTCTTACTGTAGATTTCCTCCTTACTTTATATTTCATCTCCATTTATTTTATTTATTTATTTTTTTAAAGATTTATTTTATTAGTTTTTGACAGAGAGAAACAGAGACAGAGAGAACCAGAGAGAAGGGGGGGAGGCCCAGAGCAGTCTCCATAGTTGACATTAGTTTTCCATATAGTTTCACTCCACAGGTGGGCACAGGGCTGCGCAGGGCAGGAACTGGGCTGGGAGCTTCCCACATAGGTCCCTGCAAAAACTGAACTGGGGGCACACCCCAGTTCAGCATGTGGGTCCGCAGGGGCCAGGGCCGGGATTCGATCCTCGGTCCTCGGGGCTTCAAAGCGAGCGCTTTCCCCTCTGAGCCATCCCAGCTTTCCCTCCATTTATTTTTAAAACAATCTTTAAAGTAATCCTATAGAAATACAAGCATTCCTTGCTCCTATTGTAGGTTATTTTTGTTTGAAAATTATGACATGTAATTTTAATATTGTTCTCTTAGAAACAGTGTTATAATAGATGATATTTTGGTCCAGCACTTGATGTGTATCTTTCTTAAATCATATTTTGACTTCTTAAAAACTATATATTATAAAATATAAAACTTTTTAAGAATACATAAAATAATAATATAACCTACCACAAATTGAAGTTTAATAAAACAATATGAAAATGTAAAATTAAAAAAAATTTTTTTTTTACTTTGTTATTATGATGTTTTATTGTAGAATATCAAAGTGAAAGGATCTTTCTTTTAAAGCTGAATTTAAGATTGCATTTTTTTGTGGGAAAAGTTATCATGGAAACCTTAAATGAAATCTCTTAAATCATTTGTTAAAACTATGAAAAAGCAAACTAAGATTGCTGTTTATGTGTTTTTGAGAATTTCAACTACGTATTTTCCGGCGTATAAGACGACCGGGGGGTATAAGACGACCCCTTAATTTTACAGTTAAAACATAGGTTTAGGCCTATATTCGCTGTATAAGACTACCCCCCACTTCCGAGGCTGTAGTCTTATACAGCGAATATAGGCCTCAACCTATGTTTTAACTGTAAAATTAGGGGGTCGTCTTATCGCCCGGTCGTCTTATACGCCGGAAAATACGGTAATTGAAGCCTAAGCAGGAACTGTCAGCTTTTCTGTATTTTCTTCATCAGCTCTCACTCTGTTGTCACTAATACACCTAGGGTTTTTCTCTTTTGATCTCTCACCATACTTGGTACGTTCCATCACGTTACTTTAGAATTGTCCACTGAATTGTGGCAAAATTCAAAGACAAAGACCCCAATCTATTCCAAAATCAAAAGTTTTAGGTTTTTAGCTCCAAGTCTGTTTTATAAAAGCTGATGCATTCTTCATCAGTGTTGTGTACCCATTCCCCGCTTTTCCCCAGTGATTTTATCGTATTGAGTCTAAGAGGAACAGAAAATAATGAGACCAAATAAAAACTAACTACACCAAACAACCCAAAGCTCAAATATTCACATGAATATTGTTCATCAGAGTAGCCTCTCTGAGAGTCTTTATACTTCTCTGTTGAGGCTGACATTATTTTAAATACATTTAGAACTCATTCTTTTTAATTCCATTCAAGAATATAAAAAAGAAAAATTGCCTATTTTATGTTCATGTGGTATTCTTTCTTTGGCCATTTCTTATTTATATCTTCTTTCCTCATCATCAATTTTCTGAAAGTAATACCAAAAAATATTTGCTAAACTCAGTCTCACAGTAGATTGGATCCACAGAGCCTGGGCACACTTCACAGAGTGCCTTGACTTGTGTTGGCTTTGAACTGAAAGTTCCTAAGGAAAGAGATTGAATTGTACTCAGACACTTGGAGCCCTAGAAGCTCTTGGCTTTAAGCATTCCAGGAAGGGGACTAATGCTGAAATATACATGTGTGCTAAAAGTGCCCTAAATTAATTCCACTATGAATTTTTTTCTTTAACCTACAGTATATATATTTTAAAAATATATTTTTAAAATATTTTAAAAATATTTTTTATATTTATATTTATTATTTATTATTTATTTATTATTTATTTATTTATTATTTATATATTTATTATTTATTATTTATATTATATTATATTTATTTTTATATTATATTTATAAAATATTTTAAAAATATATTTTATATCATCATATTACACACTAATAGAAATGTATTTGAAACCAATTACACAAAATAGTGTTACCCTGATTAAGACTAAGTAAATTTCATACAACAAAATGGGTTGCAGCCAGCAGTCTGGATAATGGTGCCCTAGAAATAGGGTCTGACTGGCTAGATTGTGTATCATTGAAAGTTGAATGACATGAGTCAAAGATTTGTTGTAGTCAATTAAATACTTGGAATAAGAGTAAAAGTTACCTCTGATTTCTCATCTCCTGTTTAAATTATTTTGCTTTATAATTACAAGATAATATGTTTTGATTATTTGCAATGAGTGTTTTACTACTTATTAGAAAAGAAGTTTTATGTAAGTAGTCAGCAGGTCTTGACAGAGTTGCTTTGACCTGGATGTATCTATCGCCCACCCGAAAAGGACAACCAATGAGTGACCTTCCTTAATCTTTCTCTTATTACATTCTTAAATTTGAAAGTTTGGATGAGATATATTCTTGAATAAAATTGAGTACAACAACAGTAATATTTTTAGGGTAAATTCAATATAACTTTTGGTCTGAATGTAAGATTTTATGAACATTTTCAAATTTGTGATTTTTTACCTGGTAGTCAGTTAGTTGGCCTGCACTGGGTCTTATATAAGTAAGAAATCAGGAAAAAGCCTTTGAATGTTTTCTTTAAAGATCTGTGGTTTACCCTGGGTGATGTTAGCCTAATTGACTCTTGCACATTTCTTAGCAATATTATTTTCTTCTTTCCAAGTCTTTTTCTTCTAAGGAACTAAGGAGAGGGACTAACAAGCTATATGGAAAGATTTGGGGAGTTTAATAAAATGCACAAATATAATTTAATAAGATAGTTGACCTTCTAACATAAAAGTCAGATGAATTCTTAACTCTACAGAAGAGTGTAGATAGAAACAATTTTAAAAGATTAATTGTCTCATTTTCAAGGAGATACTGAACAGTTGGAAACATTTTACAAAGACTTTTGTTAAAAGCATGTTTTTTTTTTTTAAGTGTTCCTTAAGAGAAACAAGTTTTTGTTTTCCGGACAGTGTAATTTTGAGAAGACCACATTTACCTCTCAACTATGGACAAATAAGGAATTAATATATAGTTGATTAGGGTTTAAGTGATTTTTCTTTCTTTTTTTTTAAAGTTCAGGTCGCTTTCATCACAGCCTTTTTTGTTTGTTTGTTTTTTGTTTGTTTTTTTATTATTTTTTTATTTTTTGTTTTTGACAGAGACAGAGAGAGAGAGAGAGAGAGAGAGAGAGAGAGAGAGAGAGAGACAGAGAGAGAGCTGAACTGGGGGGACACCCCAGTTCAGCATATGGATTCGCACAGGCCGGGCCCGGGGCCGGGATTCGATCCTCGGTCCCTGGCACTGCTAAGTGAGCGTTTAACCCACTGAGCCATCCTGGCTTCCCTTAAGTGATTTTTATATTTGTCTTTTTAATTTTATTTGAATATGAGTTATTAATTGAGGTAATATTCTTTCTGTAGTCATCAGAAACAAATTTTAAAATGATTCTTTTCTTCATAAAGTAAGCATGACAGTTTTTCATATCCAAATGAGTATTATCTTGCTGGAAGTGCTTGTTCCAAAAATGCTATTATTTCTGAAACTCTTGTTTTAGACTTGCCTTCAGAGCTGTGAGCTCTTTTTGTAGATGAGATTGATGTATAGAAAATGCTAAAAGCTATTTACAGCCTAATTTATTGATGGTATAGACTTTGTAAATTGACTGATAAAAATCATTAGTGGGAAGAAATAGAGTCATGCTAGAACATTGAAGGCCATTTATTGAGTGTCTCTAAATTTTATGTGAGCACATTTCTGAATTTTTTTAAAACAAGTTTTATTTATTTATTTATTTATTTATTTATTTATTTATTTATTTTTGACAGAGAGAGAGAGAGAGAGAGAGAGAGAGATACAGAGACAGAGACAGAGAGAGAACTGAACTGGGGGAGCTCCCCAGTTCAGCACATGGGTCCACACGGGCCGGGGCCAGAATTCAATCCTCAGTCCTCGGGGCTTCAAAGCAAGCGCTTAACCTGCTAAGCCATCTCGGCTTTCCCTGAAAGAATTTTTTTTAAGAAGTATTTCTGTAGTCATAGAGTCAATGAAATTTATGTATATTGTCCCTAAAATGATTGTTTGAAAGGACTGTTTCTGACTATTGGCCTATTAATTTAAGCAACAAAATCTTCATCTTATAATGATTTTAATACATCTGGTAGACAAATCTTTATTTTCCAAACTCTACTTTTATTTTTCAGACAATTATAATTTACAATTTAATCACTGATTTTACATGTAAGACAGTTATGACAGCATTTAAAACAAATTTTAAAACAATTTATTTATTTATTTTTGACAGAGAGAGAGAGAAAGAGAGAGAGAGAGAGATACAGAGACAGAGACAGAGAGAGAACTGAATTGGGGGAGCTCCCAAGTTCAGCATATGGGTCTGTACAGGCTAGGGCCGGGATTTGATCCCTGGTCCCCAGCGCTGCAAAGTGAGCTCTTAACCCAATGAGCCATCCCGGCTTCCCCATAAAACAAAATTTTAGGCATGTGTTAATTTATGCATGTAGCAGAATTCTCCTAGAAGTTGCGTTGTTGGGATTGAGTTACAGTTTAATGTGTCTTAGGGAAACTTCATTGGAAATCTGATAATTTTCAATTTTTAAAAGTGTCTGGATTTTATTCAATGATAAGAATTACAATACTTTTTTTTTTTTTAGATAAAATGGAATTGTATTGTGTTTTCTTTAATTTGACTCAGGAGGCCCAGGGAATCCTCTTGACCATTTAATTACAAATGAAAAAAGCTAATCAAGCTTTGGTAAGTTAACTGATCCTCACAGAGCACCTTCTGACACTGGGTACCTTTCACTTCTGTGGGAACAAGATGGTAGAATGATAATCCCATCACCAGGTGTTAAAAGAGGATAGTCATTATTTATATTTGAAAGGCAACCAGTATCTACAACAAACATGAATGGAAGAAAAGAGTATATGTGTGTGTTCTGCCTTAAGTAAAACCATTATACATATTTGAAAAGAGTAATATCACAATTATTCAAACAAAATAATGAGGAGTAATTGTTCACATCACAGAAAGCTGTTGTAGTTCCTCCACCCTTCCTTCCCCCTTCTCCATGGATTATCTTTATTGTTTTTATTGCTTATGGAAGCAATATATATTTATTTTGGAAATCTAAGTAATACAGCAATGTGCCATTAGGAAAGTGAAAACAATCCTTTTTTATCTTAATAAGCTCCTCACAGAATTACAACTTTTAGGGATTATTTTTTTCTTTTCACTCATAAACATAGGAATACAAATTCCTTTATCAATTCTGTGTAGTTATGCTGTATATCAGGGGTGTCCAACATTTTAGCTTTCCAGGGCCTCATTGAAAGAAGAATTGTCTTATAACCTACATTATATACTCTAATGTTAACAATAGCTGAAGTACTAAAAAGAGGTCACAAACCAATCTCATAATCTCTTAAGAACCTTTACAAATTTATATTGGGCCATATTCAAAGCCATCCTGCGTTGCATGCAGTCCTTGGGTTGCAGGGTGAACAAACTTGCTATATATCCTCTTTTAATTGTCTTTTCTATTAAATAAAATATGATAGGTATTTTCCAAAGTAATTATATTTGCCAGAAGAATCACAACAGAATATTATAAAATACAAAAATTACTATTCTCTTAATAGCCCCTCTCTATTTTCCCAATTACAATATTTCAGGTATTTAGTTTTCTCACTTCTAATTGTGCTCAGTTTTTCAGGGATACTGTTAGGTGAAGTTAGATATGCCTGCTTTGTTTAAGTTAGTTATATTTAAAACAATAAATTGTTTTATATTTCTTCCTGAGATTTTGGAGGGGAAAGATTATTGTGCTAAAAACCAAAGAAACATGGGGAAGCCGGGATGGCTCAATGAGTTAGGCACTCACTTTACATCGCTGGGGACTGAGGATCGAATCCTGGCCCTGGCCCCAGCCCGTGTGGACCCATATGCTGAACTGGGGAGTTCCCCTAGTTCAGTTCTCTCTCTGTCTCTGTATCTCTCTCTTTCTCCCTCTCTCTCTGTCAAAAACAATAAAAAATAAAAACAAAAAACAAAAAAACAAAGAAACAAAAATGACACAAAACAAAACAAATTCCAAGAATCAGCCTTTGGCTGTAGTAGTGTGTGTATGTTCTATGAAGTTATGTCTCCTTGTACTGTGGCTTCTCCTTTGTTTGATATCACTAAAATATCAGCTTCATAAAGATAAAAATTTGTTACTTTTATTAACAACGCCTCTAACAAGGCTAAGTGTATTGTATTTGCTCATTAAATCTTTGTTTAATGATTGAATACCAAAATAATTCTGAGAAAGCTGAGTAATTTTTTATTGTTTTTATATTTAGAAATATATAAGCTGTGACTGGCAAACTTCAGAACTTCAAAAGGGGTAGCATAGAACATGTTCTCTGAAAGATTCATTCTTGAACTTTAACATTCGCTTAAAAGTTGTGATAAATATAAAGATTAATAAACTACAGTCTTTGTCTCAATGGACTTCATTGTAAGATTTTGGCAAATATCACATTTCTGTATCTGTGAAGAAGACCTTCCTTTAGAGAACTCAGAAATGTTGGCACTAAGAATCTCTGTCATCTACTCTCTGCCTAAAGTATTATATAGTATTGTGGTTCTAAAATTTGGCTGCTCATCAGAAAGAACCTTGGAAACTTTAAGAGATGCAGGTATCTCGGTACTACTTCAGATCAGAACTTCTGAACATGAACTGTGGAGGTAAGGCATATATATCTAAAAAACTCCCTAGAATGTTCTCAGGGAAAGTTAAATTGAAAGACCACTAAGTTGTCTATAACCCTTCCTATATAGAGATATGCACTGTGTGCCAAAAGAGATTATTAGCTGCCATTCTTAGGTTGAAATAGGCAAATGGCTGTGACTAGAATTCATATTTTACATGTCCTTTGAAAATTGTCTGAAACCTATGACTTTTCATACTCTTGATATTGCTTCACAGATCCCTGAGTCTCTTTTTGTTTTGTTTTCAATTTATTTTGTCTTTTCATGTTTGGTGGAATAATTTCTATTTATCTTCAAGTTTTCTGACTCTTCCCACAGTCATCTCCATTCTGCTATCAAGCCCACCCAGTAAAACTTTTATTTTAGATAATGTATTTTTCAATTCTAGGGTTTCCATTTGGTTCTCTTTTGTATTATAGTTTGATTTCCATGCTGGGATTATACTTTTTATTCATTAGGAACTTTTTAAACCTCATCGAGAATAGTTTTATAATAGCTGCTTTAAAGTCTTTGTATGATCATTCTAAGATCAGGGTTATCTTTTTTATTGTTAAATTTATTAGGGTTACATTGGTTAGTAAACATTACAAACGTTCCAGGTGTACAACTCTACATAACTTTGTCTATGTATTACAATATATGTTGACCACCCAGAGTTGGCTTTCTTTCCATCACCATATATTTCACTTTCCCTCCCTCCTCTCCCAACCCCCTCCATCCTTATCCTCAAGTAACCACCAATCTATTGACTATGTCCGTGAGGTTTTGTTTCTTTTTTGCCTTCAGTTTTATATTACACATATGAGTTACATCGTGTGGTTCTTAGCTTTTTCAAACTGGCTTATTTTGCTTAGTTCAAGTCCTATCTATATTGTTGTAAATGGCAGAATTTTGCTTTTTTTATAGGATAGTAATATTACATCATCTATATGTACCACAGCTTCTTTATCCAGTCATTTATCAAGGGGCACTTTGGTTGTTTCCATGACTTGGCCACCTTGAACAGCACTGCAACAAACATTGGGGTTCATATGATTTATGGACTAATGTTCTTTAATCCATTTTGAGTTCATTTTGGCATATGGAAACACTTCGCAGTCCAGATTCATTCTTTTGTGTGCGGTTTTCCAATTTGCTCAGAAACCATCAAATTAAGTGAAATAAGTCAAACTCAACAAAAATCAGAAAACATATCACTTCACTTATAGTTGGAATATAAAACTGAAGGTAACAAAGAAAAAAAAATACTCATGGGCACAGGCGATAATTTAGAGGTTACCTGAGGGTAAAAGGGGCGGTGAATGGTAGAGTAAGGGGGATAGGGGAGTAGGGACGGGCATCAAATATATGGTGATGGAAAGAGAACTGATTCTGGGTGATGAGCATATTATCAATATATAGACAATGTAATGTAAAATTGTACACATTCAACCTATGTAATTTTTACCAACCAATGTCACCCCAATAAATTTAACAATTAAAAAACAAGAGATCCAAGATGGCAGAATGAGAGGAGAACGTCGATATCTGCCTGGGAAGGGCCTTCTGAACAGAGGGGAGTCCACAGGGGAAACCCTGAGAAGAAACCTCAACTAAGAGAACCACACAACACGGAACAACACACAAAGGTTAGAGAAAAAAGGGAGACCGGGAGAAGGAAAGGGAAGCAGCGGTTCGGGGACAGAGACTCGGAGCGCGGCCCGGGGCTGGCAAAAACAAAGGGGGGTTGGGGGACTACGGTCAAAGTGGAGCTGGATCGAGGGCGGGCTGGAAGCCGAGACCTAGGGAGCATGGAAGCCCCACAAGACTGTGGACAATTTAACATCCAAACTCAAGGGACAGCACACAGTGCCCTAATCAGATCACAGAGCCTAAAATGGAACAGGGACTGTGAAGCAGGGCGGCTGCACTTCCCGGCGGGCGGAGTGAGAGCAGGGCACCGGCCCACAACAGCTCAACACCCCTGATTTACGGAGGAGATAGACTGTGAGGGAGCGCCTTCTGAGGACAGGGCTCTAGGAGTGAGGGCTGGGGCTTGAGTGGGCAGAGCTGCATTGGACGTGCTTGGAGTGAATCCGGCGGTCTCAACAGAGCCGGGAGCTTAGAGCGGCTGCTGCCCGAGCTACGGCCTGTGCGCGCAGGGCTTTCGGCGCCCCGCCCACTGGGCCATTGCAAATCGCTGCGTGCATGCACCCGGGCTTTCGGTGCCCTGCCCACCGGGCAGCCGTGGCACTGCTGCCTGTTCGCCAGCGCGCTACCTGGCTTTTGGTGCCCTGCTCACCAGGCCACTGCAGCGCCGCTGCCTGCGCACAAGACCAGCTTTCGGCGTCCTGCCCGCTGGGCTCCTGTGGTACTGCTGCCTGCTTGTGAGCGCGCAGCTGGGCTTTTGTCATCCCTCCCACCGGGCCTCTGGGATGTTGAAGCCCGTGCGGAACTGGGCTGCCAACCGGGTTGCCGTGGTGTCATTGCCTGCACGCTGGACGGCGCGGCCTACCAAGGCCTCTGCCAAGCCCCAGCCCATTCAAGTGCTGCCATGCGGGCGTGCCTTACAGATACGATTGAAGGAGGGGCAGCCAGGCAGAGGAGAGAAAGACCAGAGCTCCTGCGCCCCGCCCTCACTGAACCACCAGCCCTCCTGCTGAAAGAGAAATCTACTATTGTGTCTCAGGCCCACCATAGCTCCTACTCACATGCCGCTACCCCTGACCACACCTTTACTACCCTGCTATCTAACAGCTAAGACAGCAACCTGAAGTGCCCCAGGACACAGAAGCTGTCTGCTTCCCCCAACCCTCTCCCAAAATCTCCTTCTCCCACAACTGAGTCCAAAAGAAAAAAATAAGGAGAAGCCCATCAGATCGGCAAACACCCAGAGGGAAAACAGACTCATGCATAAAGCAAAAAGAACCACATCAAACACAATACACACCTCAGAATCCAAAGCCCCTCCAGAAGATCAGGGACAGTCTTTAGTAAAGGACCTTACACACTTGGAATCAAATCTAAGTGAAACAGAATTCAGGGCTGCATTAATCAAGACACTCAGAGAGCTCACTCAATGCTGGCAAAGTACCCAGACACAGTTAAATGACCTCAACAAGAAATTGTCTGAGCAAAATGAGTACTTTACCAACAAATTTGAGAAGCTACAGCAGAGCCAAAAGGAACTCCTTGAAATGAAAGGCATCATGGGAGAGATGAAAAAAGAACTGACCAGCATAAGAAACAGGGCTGACCATCTAGAGGAAAGGATGAGTGAAATTGAAGATACAAATGTCACAGAAGGAAGAAGAAAGGGAAAGGAAAATCAAGAGAAGTGAAAGAGCCCTACAAGAACTTTCTGACTCCATCAGAAAGAACAATATTAGAATAACAGGGGGACCAGAAGGTAGCGAGATGAAATCTTCTCAGAGTCTACTAAAACAAATAGTGGATGAAAATTTCCCTAACCTGTGGAAGGAATTACAGCCCCAAATCCAAGAGGAAAGCAGAAGCCCTAACTACCTAGACCCTAGCAGATCTTCTCCAAGGCACATTGTTCTGAAGATGACAAAAATCAATGACAAAGAAAAAATCCTC